>JAJIYU010003885.1:0-25631 GCA_030144865.1 Tinospora cordifolia
TTTGTATAATTCAAGGCTAGGGTAAGTGACAATACTTTAGGCCTTGAATATTTGTAAGTGTTCTTTCTCTTTTTCTTTTAATAAAGATCGTCATTTTTCTTTCATTTTGTCTCTATTATTCTTTCTCTTCTCTTAATTCTTTAGTTGAAATTTAATTACTCGTATGTTTTATTTTCTTTTGTGAGTTGCTTCATCATCTTCATTATTATTATTATTATTATTATTATTTTGTTTTTTTTCTTTTACTTTTTAAGTCTTAGTTAGTAAATTTAGAGTTAATCATTATTATTATTATTGTCATTATTGATTTAAAAGTTAATTATTAGAGTTTTTTTTATTCTTCTTTTTTTTTGTGTTTAAGATTGTTTTTATTTTCATTTATTTATTTATTTTTACTTTTATTTTTATTTTTTTTCTTCATTCTAGTTAATTTTATTTCTTTCTTTTGTGATTTGCTTTATTTAAGGTTGTTAAATTACACTTTTTATCTGCTTTGACTTAAAAGGTGCATAAATGATTAAATTTATTTTCTAAAAAAAAATATATATTATTTTTTTCAATCCCTGTGGATCGACCTTGTCTTGTGCTACAATTTACCTTGTGCACTTGCAAGTATTTTTTTTAGATCTATTCAAAAGATCACATCAGGCTATAAGATTTGTGTCTGGATTCAATTCAATTTTGAACTTTACTTGTCTTTGTGGTGGTAGTCCAGGTAAATCACTTGGAAACACTTCTGGATACTCTCGCACTACAAGTATCTCTCGAATATCTTTTAGTTCCCTAATATCATCATCTAGGACTTATGTGATGTCCTCACTCTGCCTTATGCAATGTAGCATAGCAGTCATAGGGCTTTGAGGTAATCTATACATATCCCCCTTGACCTTCACTAGTTCACCAAATGGTAGAGTCAATATGAATCTTCATCTTGGGTAGTCAATCTAAGCCTAGCATTAGGGTAACCAGTCCATGCCCAACATCACATCATATCCATGGAAAGATAACACTCTAAGGTCGGCAATTATCAGTTTATCTTCAAATCTCAACTCACATGTACAAGTTTATCAGGCAGTCAATGTAGTTTCTATGGGAGTGGATACATATATTGGTTCTAATGCTATAGACGTTACTAGCTGTAATATCCTAACTAGGTCTTTTGAAACAAATGACCTAGTGGCACCCAAATCAAATAAGATCTTAGCAGCAACCTTAAACAGTAGGAATGTACCTTCAACAATCGAAGCTGGGTCTGCCTGTCCATCTTCAATAGCAAACACTCAAGCTTGATTTTGTCTACCCTGCTGTTGCTGCTGTTGTTGGGGTTGATTCTATTATGGTTGTTGTTGTCCACGTCCACCTGTATTCCTACCCTGACCATTATTCTGCCCTTGGATCTGTCTCTATGGTCCTTGGTTTTGACAGTCTTTGGCATGATGTCCCTTCTGTCCACAGTTGTAGCAAGCTCCTTCTCTCTGAGCTAATTGTTTGTCGGGCCAATTGTTTGCCGACTCTAGCCTAGTTCTGTTGCCTTGGTGGCTGGCTCTTGGTCTCTTTCCCTTGTTTTTCAACTTCAACTCAAAGTTGACCTCTCGTTCTATCAGCAGTGCTTTCTCCACTACTTCCCTGTAAGTTTTCACACCTGTTGGATTTATCACTTTGCGAATTTCAATTTTTAGGCCTTCTACATACCTGTGGGCCTTCATTTTCTCGTCCCTAATCAGTTTAGGTGCAAACTTACCCAATTTAGTGAACTTGACTTCATACTCAAACATAGTTATGTCTCTCTAAGTCAATTGCATCTGCATTTGTATAACCTCTAGAAGAAATTTCTCATAGAACACCTCTTTGAATTCTTCCCAGTTCATGTGTAGAACATCGGTATTTGAATCTGCCTTCAGCATCCGCCACCAACTCCTGGCTGGTCCCTTAAATTGATGTGTGGCTAGCACAACACTGCGAGGTCCTGTAGCCCCTAGCACATCTAAGTGCTCATCTAACTCTTGGTACCAATGATCTGCAACCACACTGTCAAATGTACCATCAAATTGGAAAGGGCGGAGTTTCTGTAACTCCATCAACGTCACCCTCTATTCTTTGTCCTCAACTTCCTCCAACAGCCTCTGATGAACTAGAACCTTTGTTATGAGCGTCAGCTGCTGTACCAAAATCTGCTCCTAAGGTGGGCCTGTACTTGGGGTTTTGGTGCTGCCTGTGCTTGCATCTGTGGCAACGACAATACTCTAATGATCTGCTTCATGACCCGTCTGGTAATCTCATCCCAAAATTTTGGAGTCAACACAGCCCCAACCTGAACCTCAATCTGATTAACCTGAGCTCCCTGCCCCTGGGGTTCAGTCTTGTCAGATGCGCCAACAATCATTGCATGTCTCTTGGATACAACTATTTATCTACAACCAAGGATCCATTCAATCATCATAAGGTTGATTATAAACACCCTTATACATTAAATCAAACTTGTATTAATTTCGTCATATTAACATGACTCTAAAAATTCATGTTTCGAAGTTCTTGTCAATTCAGTGGCCTATTGGTTTATGCTTCTAAGTCTATAATAAAGCCGTTCATTTCTGGGTATAGGATTTGGGCTCAGAATTTACAACATTCATGACATACACATTTCAAGCACATAAATAAGCATGCAAGTAGAGCGTTCACATAAATCATTACAACATCATTGTAGCATAGAAGAATTTCAAGCTTCCACCTATGTCTCCGAGTTCGAGCGTTGTTAGTTGCATTGCATACTAACATTACTATATATATTTTACATATATTTTGCATGAGTTTAGGTAGAAAATAGGGCATAATTACTTATAATTAGGTACATAATTATTTATATTCATATTGCATGCTATTTATATATTTTAAGAATTTTAATATAGTTTTTATCATTTATATTAGTGATTTAATGCGTGAGGAAGGATTAGTATTTGTTTGTATAGGTTTATAATAATTGAGAGCAAATATATACAAGAAGGAAGAATAAATATGGAGTAATTGATCACAAGCAATTAATTGTCAAGCCCAACTCCATTCAACCCAAAACAATGCCCATGCACATGAAGAAAATGGCAAGATTTGTCAATGGCAAAAATGTGTAGTTTTGTTTCCTAAGTAAGGGGCACGATTGGAATGGCATGGGAAAAATAGAAAATAAAACAATTACAATACAAATTCGTGTTTAATTAGAATTCTAAAAGGTTGAAAATCTATAAATAGGCTCTCTTAGTAGACTTTTAGGGTTTGTTCATAATTCCAATTTTGAAGCAGTTATTGAAGACCAGAGAGAAGAAAATTGAAGAACAGAATTGAAAAAGAGAATTGAAGAACAAGATCAAAACTTAGTCTAGTATGATCTTTATTTTATTTAATTCTTTGTTTGGTACTTTCTTAAATATGTCCAACTAAATATTTTTATTTCTAGGATGTAATTTAGATTGTAAGAACTTTTGATTTTTATTTTGATTAATTTATTTTGAGGTATTGTTTTATATTCTGTGTGCTTAATGCTTTTTATTGATTGATCACCTATAAATTGATTTTAGATTATTGAATTAACTCGGAAGGGAGGTTCAATAATTGGATAATCAGAATATAAACTTATCTGAATTAATTAACCGGGAGGTTGTTAATTCTGTAGGAGGTTGCACGTGATTAATATTTTTAATGCATTAGTTTATTGACTGTACGCCTCGGGAGGGGGTATTAGGCAATTTAACTGATAGGATTAAGGTGTCTCGGGAGAGAGTTTTAATTATTTGTGCTATAACCTACAAGAACAAAATTTAAATTAATTGAAATAAATATTAAAAGTGAATACATGATATTTTACTATCCTAAAATTTTAATTCATATATTTTTTAATTTAATATTCACTTGCTTTCAATTTGATTTTAAATTTAATTTAAGTTTTTAATATTCAATTTGAGTTTAAACCTTAATAAAATTGAGATTAAAATTAAATTGGAATTTAAGATATTAACCACAAACCGTTCCCAAAGGACGATAATCTAATATTTACTAAGTATATTACTATTGCGATCTTGTACACTTGCAGTGATCCCAACAAGTTTTACTACACCCAAACAATTTCGTAAGTGTCTCAATGTCCAAGGCTTTCCAAGCCCTACTACGCTTGAACACCCCAGACCAACCAAGCATAGGGAAACAAGTTCGTCTAAATCCACTGATCAATCACCAAACATGGCCTGTCAATCTCCGAGTCCAAGATTTTTTTATATCCCTGAATTCCTATGAGTCTCATACCGCATAGAAACCAAAGATACAAGATCCTCTCGATTTCGTGTCCTAACCAATCAAGTGTTTCGTTTTACATGTTATCAGTCTCTAGTTTATGTCCTAAAAGCTTTTATTTATGATCCATTGTGCTATGTTGACAACACCCTAGCTATACCTAAGGTATTTCCCCAGACCTAAGTATGCAATGTCTCCACTGCCCAACTCTTCTCTAGGACTGATAATTCATAGTCTATACCTTAGACTCTAGCCTAGTGAGCCATTGACTGATGAACTAACTGAGCTCTACGTGAACATCTTACTAGACTGGTATCATTTTTGGCCTCAAACTGGACTTTTTTTTCGGTGAGTTACTGACTGAACTCTTTCCCATCGAGCTACTGACTGAGTTCTGATACTAGCTTTGTAATACCTTGGCCCCCGAATCTTGTCACCAACACCGCTGACTAGGCGTCTTCGTCTCTTACCTCGAGACAAAATCAAGTCAAATATATAGTCACTCCCGCTTTCAATATTTGAGAACTGGAACATCACTTATGTTCCTTCTTTCTCACAACCATCCCAATAAAACATCAGAGTGCAGAAACATAACAATTAATAATATGCATGATTCAACATGGGGATGGAATGTCAACTAGACCTAATATGAATCAAACTCATAAAGGATAAATACTTTGACCCTGTGGCCTGAGTTCAAATGAATTAATAAACTAATACCTGGCCACGTGGCTGAAGTCAATAAATAAGGCAACCAAACATAAATCAAATGTGGGTCCTGTGTGCTACAAACCAAAATGGTAAATGGACTCCTACTCTTATACCTCAGCTACTGAAAGGTATATTTGAACTACAAAACTAGCTCGCACAAGTGTTTTAAGTGATTACTTGAAAAATTGATTAGTGGGGTGAGCTCAAGAGCCTAGTGGATCATGTACAACACGTTTCAAGCATTATTAAAGTCAAAAACATAAAACATACAAACACTTATAGATCATTATGCATTGCAAAACACTTCAATTGTTTATGCTAACATTAAGACTGAAAGGAATCTCCTCGGTATTGCCCTGTGTCTGAACTCTTGGAAGCAACGCCCCAGAGGCTAATTCTTCATCATGACACAACCTTAGGAGTGAGGTTTCAGTTCCATTTCAACTACTGCCACAATAGCATGGACACCCGCTTAAGGTGGGAAAATACCCACGATGATACTAGACTACTGTCACAGTATCTGTGTCTCCTCGTCGCCTCGGTATGTGGTTAGGATCTTAATTATCTTTATTTAGTGACGACTAGCATGCACCATTAATCTCAACATTTCAGTGTATGTAAGCATAAGATCATAGTAACAAATCATTAATCATGCTACAATCACTTCGATTATATCATGCAATCAAATTCATACATGGTATAATACTAATGTAATATCGAATGACCAAATTCATATAACATGTTGTCTAAGTAGGCAAGCAATCATACAATCAAGCATCACAACATCCCTAGCATGCTTCTAAGATCATAAAACATTAATCATACAATCACGTTTTATATTCAAGACTAAAATAATATTAAAGAGAGAGTACAATCATTTTCACTTGTTTCTATGCTCAGCTTGTTCTAACCTTACTTCGATGTTTTGAACTCTCAATGTTACCAGTTTAATATTGCAATTCTCATTAGCATAAACATTCATGATGTTTTTAAACTATAGGATTGTAATTATCTAATCTATATAGTTTGCGATAAGCAAATGGGTTGTCTGTGTGTGCATGAGACTCGAAAATGAAGGCTGGGGCACGTTACTGCGGTAGCTTGAGTGTTACCACAATAGTCCCATGGTATTTCAATAGCATTACTGCAATAGTGCAATTGTGAATAGTGCCCTATTGTGTGATTACTGCAGTGTTTACAAGGATCCCAAAATTTACACCTTCATGCATTAGTTCTTCGTTTCCTCTTGCACGAGGGACTTCACCACATTCAACTTAGATTTCGAAGACATATATTTCAATGGACAGAAAGGTTTACACCTTGCCTTTGTTTGCTACCCTTCTCGTTGTCTCCTTTGTCTACTTTGCACTGATGCTGTGAGTGGTCCTAGAGTTCTACTATGTTGCAAATAGTGAAGTAGTGATTTAGAGTTCATAGTAGTTGATTTTGTTCGTAATGAACACAGTATAGAACTCGTTTAATCATCTGTGGATTGGTTCTTACCTTGTAATACATTTTGACTTAGATTCTGGCCTCATGACGAAACTGTAACCTTGGACCTGTGCAGGTAGTTCTTCGTGTTGTGGTTTGTGTGACAGCAAGAAGGGTTGGAATGGGTTGAAAACAGTTTCGAATGCATGTAGAAGGAAATAGAGTTCCACTACCGGAGATTGGTATATGTTCCTGGGAGCAACCATGCAGCTACAGGGTTTTACAATGTGAGTTAAAGTTTTTTCAGCGCAATAGCTTGATATATATATATATAATCGAGAACCTCAAGTTTTAGAGTTTTTTGCGTAATGTTGTAAGTATAACGCAGTCCCTCAACATTACAGACCTCCCATTTCTGATTTATAATTGCAGTATCGCGGTATTTGAACTGTTTTTAATCGCAGTATCGTGTCTTGGCACTGCAATACCACGTCTATGCTCAAAATTATAAGTTTTTTAATCGCAGTATCACGATATCTTGTTCTTGCTATCGCGGTACCACGTCGGCATCCCAAAGCCACGAAATTCAATCGTAGTACCATGGTACTGGTAGCGAGTGCTAGCAGTATTCGCGCAAAAAACCCAAATTCTCAATCGGCAATGCACTATCGTGGTACTAATTTTGGGTATCGCAGTAGTCACACAACTTTCTTTTTTCTTTTTTCTTTTTTTTGAATATTCTTAAACTTTTTAGGGTATTACACCTTCTTAGTATATTAGTTTGACAACCTACCAATCAAGACCACAATACACTTGACGAACTTGGCATCATCATGATTGCCTACCTTTGCTCAAGCAGCCTGGCCCCACAGCACCCGATAAAGCCTAAGTCGACCTTCATCCCCTTTTACTAATGGGATCATGAAAAGTTCTTTCCTAATAAAAATTAAGCCTGCTGATGTAAACCATAAAAGGGAAGCATTAAGCCCATGAAAGACATCTAATACTACAACTCCTCAATGGAGTTCAATGGATTGTTTTTAATACTACAACTCACTTGTTGGACCAACACAAAAATTGTTTTCAAATGCATATTTTTCCATTCAATAATCATTATGACCAGAATTCACACATGTAGATTAATGAAATCCTATTACATGACATATTATGAACTATAAGTTAATTCAAGACGCATAATATGGATTTCTTTTTTATTGTTTCATGTAATAGAAACCAAAGATGTTAGGTCTTTGATTTTCCGCACACTTGTTCATGCACAAATAAAAATAAAGGCAAAAAAAAAAGTGATTCATACATGGGTTACTCTATTCAAATCATAGAATGAAGTTTTAAGTTAAGAGACTGTTCAAGTTCCTTGTTATTTGATTTTTCACATTAAGTGGGTGTTTGCCATCTCTAGGCTGTGTAGATGGGAGAATGCAAGGAACTCCTTCAATGGCCAACCAAGTGAAGGGGAATAGGACATAAAAGAAGTGGAGACTAAAGTTTTGTGATTTGGTCTCACCTTCTTTTTTTTTTTTTTTTGGTTGAATTCTTTGATCTATGACATCTCCTTTCTCATGGGGTCTCCTTGGGCATGGAATGGAAGGGGTTTGGAGAAGACAACCAAGAGGAGAAAGGGATCAAGAGAGATTTTGGTTCAAGGAAAGTGAAGAGAGAGTGAGGGGTTTTTAGAAAGTGTACATTTTGGTAAGTTGATTGGTACTCCTTACCAATTTGGTTTGAATTTTAAATTCAAACTTGAACTATGAGTGGTGCCACTTAAAGATTTTCCTATGCTCTCATGTTATTTATTAATCCGCTCTTCGGCCCACATAGTAAACACTTGTCAAAATACCGTTAGTTTAGCTATCGAGCCATTGCTTATACCTTAAAGTCTTATCTTGGTCCTTGATTTAAATCATTTTATTTTAATAATTTTTCTTATCATTTAGGTGCTTATTTATATTGTTATTTATAAAAAATATTCAGTAATTTTTTATGTATTTATTTTTCAATATTTTATGGGTAATTTGATACTATGCCCTATACATCCATATGAGCATATTCATTAATGTACATGCACTTTTACAAATTTAATTCTTGTTATTTTCTATGGTATTTTTTAGGTATATTATTTTGTTCTATTTTTTAATTATTTTTATATTACTTTTATAATGGCACAGGTGTTCAATGTCAAGTAAAATAATCATTTTGCCCTCGGGTGCCAAAATAATTATTGTTTTACCCTCTGTTGGTCAAAATAAAATAGTTTTATGTACTTAAAATCATTTAGTGTTTAACATAATGAGGCTTTACATTTAACTTACCCTATTAATTGACCACTTTACCCTTGAGTGACAAAATTATCATTTTACTCCTGGGGTTGTAAATTTGTTCAGGGTATTACAATAAATAATCAAGCATGCATTATAATTTACATGTATTCTTGTAGGATTATTTGAGTCATTAATAAGGATTAGATGTGTGGAATGGAAAATTGACAACCAAGCAGTAAATCAACCTATAGATAGTCATTTTCACACAATCATATTTCTATAGGAGCTCCAATCAAACAAATAGTTCATTTAATCATGCTTATTTAATAATAATTTTAAAATAAGGTATCATTGACTATGAAAGTGCTCTCACACTTTCTTCAAACTTTCTCACAAGATGAGATTAGCCTATCAATATTTATTTCTTATTAGATTTCATTCCAAGTCAAACCAACCCTTAATCCTTATTTTTACGTTGTTGGGATCCTTAATAGACCATTATCGATAATTGATTTGGGTCACGCAACTCGAGGTTCACTTTAACCTTACTTAAATTAGAGTATTTTTAAGTATTATTAATTGATCTCTTATTAGTTTTATATGATTGATTTATTTTCAGTCTTTAGTTCTCATGTTTTCACATTGGTTTTATATGATTGGTATAATTTATATAAGGCGTTTAGGTCTTTTTTTCTCTCAAATTATTTTGGAATATTTTTTATTTCATATTTCTAAGCTAACTTTACTAAGTTCAGATGAGTTAATTTGTAGTTCCCTCGGTAGTCAAAAACTCATGTTTTTTGTTTTAAACTCGCACCCCTTTGTGCCTATTTAGAAAAACTAATTTACACAACAAATTTTTATTTGGTAATCATGTTTTTTCATTGAGAAATGCTAAAACAAATTATATGAAACGCACATAATTCAAGTTCTTTGTGAGTGTGAACTATTAAAACCATTAATTTGCAGGAAGTTGACGGCATATCAAAAGAAATGATCAGGAAGTCTTTTAAATGGTGTTCGAAAATGGATCATATTCTAACTTTATTCTTAATTTGTCAAAGATATGCTTAATTGCATGTTTAAGGAAGAAAAGCAGATGCTATGAATAATTAACGAAGATAAAATCCTTAGTAACGAAATTAATTAATATAGCATTATATTGATCCTCTATACCCTTTATAGCGAAATTTTAAGTAAAACATACATTTAAAGTATACATTACCATTAAACATCATCGAATAATCGTAATTAAATGCTAAAACAAACTCCCAACCATATCCTAATTCACTTAAAAAAAATCACACTTAATCATCGGCACCATGTACGTTTCTCTCCTTTTGCTTATATGTATATATGTATATATAAAATAACAAATAAAACCTCATTTTTAAAAATTATACATGATGATGAGGAAGAAGAAGAGAATGTAATTAAGCTTGCAATAAATAAACTACTGATGGTGTTCTATAGCATAGCTATAGATATTGTGACATTCAAGCGTGTTAAGACAGATTTGCACAGAGAGATCAAATCAAGTATGCACCTTGAGATATATAAATATATTATATAAATTAAAATTCATTGATAAAAATAAAAAATATATGATAAACAATGCAATTAACAACAGGTTAATTAAACACTGCCGTCTCACTCGCTTACTTTATAGTTTTGTGATCAATGCTTCGACCTTAAGCTTCCCTCACAGAAAAATTTATACTTAATTACTTCAATATATACTACTCCATCCATCCACCTTCCACTCGTCATGTAAACAGCAAGACTTGAAGACGGAATCTATTGACGACTGTCGGGGACTTCAAGTTTATACTTTAATAGTTCTTTTTCATTCATTATCAGCAATCTTACGGCAAGGTACTATCACTTCGCAAACTCCCTGTAATAATAATAATAATAATAATAATAATAATAATAAGGAACTGCTAGCTAGGCACATATGTGTAGCTCTCCTAACCATGATGTCCTTAATTAAGAACCGCCACCTGGTGGTTGGTGATGTCCAACACCAGGGCTGTGACCGGGGCTCGTTGGCCGGAAAGCATGAGCGTCAGCCGGAGGATCAGGAGAATCATTTATTGTTGAGTCCCCTACATCTGATTGATGGGGCGGTGGGGGTGCATGCCTTTGATCCACAAGTCCCCGAGCAGAAGCTGAGCAGTAATACTGTTGCTGCACCAACAGTAATATGAGAACCGTAACTATTACTAGTATCTGCCGGGTCGTTGACAATACTGAAGTGGCCATGAGATTGGTATATGTCATAAATAACAAGGGTAGCTGTTAGAAGAAAAAGAGGAGGAGGAGGAGGAGGAGGGAGGATTATTTGTGGTGGGTGTCATTAACACTGGGGAGGGAGGGGTGGTATTTAAGGTTAATGCTTGTGGACTGAAAATTTAAGGTCCCACGTGCACGCTGCATTAATTAGAATTTTCATTAATTAATTAACTAGTGATCTCAAATTTAACAAATTAAAACAGCTAGGGTTTTCAAGCTTTTCTCTTTACACACATGGGTGTTGTAGTGTTTGGGATTAGTTGGTATAACATGGATTAATAATTAATACTGAAAGACATATATGGCATGGGAATATTTTCTATAAGTAGAATGGCAAGAACTTCCCCTTTCAAGTATAGTTCAAAAAGACATTGCTGCGCCAGACTACAAATATATACAAGCTATATATTAGTAAGTTAATTTGTGGCCAACCACACATTGAAGTGCTAATGGTACATATTCAAGTTACCATTGCAGCCTTTGATTAGAAAACTCAAAGAACAAGCTGTTTTAACGTTAATTAACAATTATTCATACAAAGGTATAAATTACTTTATGGGGCATTTATTCTATGTCATTTGAGTACTATAGTTGATACTCAAGTATCACATCTACGAAGTGACTTATTTTATGTCTTTAAAACTAAAATGTATGTTGATTCGAGGATAATTGAATGAGTTATTAATTTTTCTTCCTTGTAGTTGTTAAAACTTTAGTTCTTATATAATATGTAAATTTTTTTTTTGTACTTCAATGGCTTTGTAACATGACATAAAGTTGCACCTGAGACATAAGGCAAAAACTTCTAAAGGTTTAATTGGTTAATTTAAAATCTCATTATACTCAAATCCAATAAGATGGTGGTCACAATCAATGAGCACACATATTGATATATCACGTTTATATTTCAATTGAGATCTATGAAATGTAGAATTTAGATTATATAAAAATTTTTTATTATTATTATCAATTTTTCTTAATGGACGTTTTGCTTTTCTTTGAATTTTAAATTCAAGTTTGAAAATAGGGCCTGTGGAGAACCTCATAATTGTTTCAAATTTATGACTTCCTTCAAAATAGTTGAGATTTACTTTCCAAGATTAAATAGATGCCCACTTAACATAATTTACATCAGTGATGAAGGAAATTTCTTTTGAATATTTATTTTTCATTTCTAAGTAGTAAATTAAAAGTATTATCATATCATACTCGAGATACATATCAAATTTGAGATACATATCAAATTTGTTGAATCTTACTTGCATATAAGTAGATATCGAATAGTCTTACTTGCATATAAGTAGATATCCAATAGTCATAGTAGGATTCTAAAAGAAAATTAACTTTTTATATGACCACCATTTGAATGATGTACCCTCTAATGTAGTCCAAATTGTTGTGTTGCCCATGCATTTGGTTTCTATGTTGTTTACTAACTCTAAGTTTTTTTATTTGACAATATCTATAGCTTGATCTCATTGTGACATGAAAATTTGATAAGAATAATTAATTTTCCAATCATCAAATCCTTCTTCCTTTCTCTTTCCACAAAGCACTTTGTTTTTTGTTTATTTATGGATATTAGGAGAATTTACTATAAAAACAAGAAAAAATAAAATTTGATATTACTTTTAACATGAGCAATACCCTCACGAGTGATAAGTTCAAGATTTAATATAGAATTCTAGCCATTACAATATTATATTTATATAGAATTTTGAGTTCTTTTCTTTGCTTTTATGACCATGATGTCTTCTCCTGAATGAATGACTAATAAGATTTATTATAGGTTTTTGCTACAATTATCAATTATTAGTCAACTTCCATTTAGTGCATCAAGTTCAAATTTTCTTATAATTATTGTTATTGAACTAGTTGAAATTATTAATTTATCTTTTAAACTTTGTTTAACTAGTATCTTTATTTTTTTTATTGGTTGTTTAAAGTAATGTAGTCATAGCAAGGAAGTCGAACTCAATGAGGCACATGTCTTTTAAAAGAAAACAATGATTGCTTGTTGTTGCATTAATATCCAAAAGATAGTGAAGATGAAGTTGTTGTAGCTGGAGAAAACTTCATCAACGGATCATACAAAAAGAGTTCACAATGCACCTGTTTGAAGGAATTGTTGGAGAGTTTGGATGAGCAATGTCATTAATCCAAATACAAAAAAAAAACAAAAACAAATGACACAAAAAATTTAGGCATGCTTTAGGAACCATTATAACATGGTTTAAACATTTTATCAAATTAATATAGACAAAGATAAGGTCAACTTTGAATTCGGCTTTTGACATATTTTAGCAAGTATTTGTTTTTTCTAGTTGCAATACAATAAAAGAGATGTTGTCAAAATTTTGACATATTTGAATTGTTCTTATAAATTTTTATTGTTAAAAGTAATTATTATTATTTATTATATAATGTTTATTAATTATATCTTATTATTTTTTTGACAGATCTCTTTTGAAGCTTTTAATGTCAAAGATTCTTCTTGGATTCAGTTAGCTTGAATAGCTTTTAGTAATGATAAATTTTGTATTGCAACCTAGCATTTTTGAAATGAAAAATTATTAAAAACTTGTCATTGATTTTGTACCTGATATTTATTGTAACTTCAAATTTTTTATATTACATGTATGAATTTTGATGTCATTATTTTATATTTATAATTTATTGTTATATCAATTACTATATTAAAAGAAAATATTATGACAAATAACATATGGACTTAGAATATATATATATATGTTTTAAAAAGGTATTGAAAACAGTTTGAATTACCTAAAATCTTTATATATATATTTGTACGACATTTGTACAACATTCTAAATGAAAGTTTTGAGGACATTTTGTAAATATCTTTTATACATATAACTAAGATGACTTTTTGACAATGTTCTAAATAAAACAGTATTGATGATGGTTTTTAATTGTCCTCCAAGAAGGAATTTATGATAGTTTCAAAATATCCTAAATATTAATATTAATGACATTTTGCAAATGTACTCTACAAGTGTATCAAGAACGTTTTGAAAATGTTTTCTATAAAAGTATTCAACACATTTTGCAAACATCTTCTATGTATATATTAAAGACATTTTTAAAACATCTTTGATATGTTTTTTGATGATGTTTGTAATTTGTCTTTAATACATTTTTAACGACATTTTGTAAACTTCCTTCATACATGTATTGAGGATATTTAAAAAATGTCTTCTATATATTTTTACAATGTCATTTTCATCAATGCCGTTATATAGTAGTAAAGATATTTTAAAAAAGTCATCTCAAACTTTATAAAAAAAGAATTGTAATTAAGACATTGAAATCAAAGACATTTGTTAAAAAGTCTTAAAATTGCTTATAAGACATTTTTCAATCGTCTTCGTATGGTCAATTTTTTGTAGCGCTCCCCTCTGTTTTATTTCTTTCTTCTTTGGTTTTTAATATAAACTTATGAAACAAGCTGGGCCTTATATATATATAATGTTGTACTGCATGTCTTAATGTTTTTTGATAATTAATATTCATGATTGGTTTTTAATTGATTGAGTACTCTACTGTTGGTCAGTCACTTCGATACATTTATATCTAGTTAGCCAGGGGTGACCCAATTATCATAGCCATATTCCAAAGATAACATGTATATATATATATATATGTTTTAATCATATTTCTAATTGTTGAAATAATACTTTTTTTAACGACAAGATTAGATCAAATTAATTAGTCGCCGCAGAAAATTTTCAGTAAGAGTACTCTAGTAACTAATCACCAAATTTGCAAACAAAAAGAATCAGTAAGAAAAAGGACATGAATGCAATCAACCCTAAAAATTTAATAATTAGTGCATACGTACATGAGAATTAAGGTGTTTTAAGAAGAGGGGCATTAGTGCAAGTAAACATCCAAGGAGTAAATTAATCATGTTGGAGAGTAACCGTGCATTGATCATGTCAATTAAAGCCCTGGTTTAAATGTAGCTTATAAATAAGAGTAGTCAAGGGCTTCGGCAACGGTTTTCGATGGCATGGATTCCTCTATTAGAGTGTATTTAATATGTAAGATAGGATTAAATTACTTTTATAGGATATAATAAAATAAAATTAGATTAGATAGAGAAAGGATAGGATAATATGTGATAAAAACATCCACAAGTTTACCATAAATTGTTCTATTCTACTATAATATAAGTTGTGAGTTCAGGATTAATTTTAATCTTATCCTGTCATAGCCGAACATAGGATTAAACTAATTTTAAGTCAATCTTATGTTTGGTTACAATAAGATGAGATTAAAATTAATCTAGGGTCGACAACTTATCTCATTATTATAAAATAAAACAATACCTACTAAACTTGTAATAGTGTTTTATCCTAAGTTATTCTAGTCTTTCTCTATCCAATTTAATTTCATTAAACCTTATCCTATAATAATAATTATTATTATATCCTATGCTACATGCCAAGCACACCCTTAGAGTGGAAAGTTTTACAAATTATAATACTAATATTAAGAATAAAGCATTTGACCTCTCTGCATGCAAAAAGGCACTAAAATAACAAACTTTTACTAAGAAATTAACATGATAAAAAGATTATTAGAGTTGCATTTATTTTTATAATTGTAATTTTTAAAATCATTAGATATATGATATATGAATCTCAAGGTGCATACATACTCATTTACTAAAAAAGTAAAAATGAATGTTATAATTGTATAAAAAGAAAAGCAATTGCAATAATCTTTTTAATATTCTCCTTGTAATACAAATATATTAGCTCCTCCATGTGTGGTGGCGGGCCTCACTAAATTCCAAATAATATTATCTTGACCTGCGTTCGTCCCATATGGGAATTAAGCATTTAAGCTGTCTTTTGTGCGTTTTATTTCTAATATCAAACTTTTTATTAATTCGATCGTCATTCCTTTTCAAATTTCTTCAAAAGAAGAATGTGATTCTTCATCAGTATCACTTTCTTCAAACCTATTTCACTGCACAAGCAGACGGCTTGTGTAGTTGAGAACACTCATAGAATCAGTCTGCAGTGCATCTGTAACAAAGTCTGTTTTGTACCTAGCTAACTACTTGCCTGTATCTAGGCATCTTGCTGGAATTATTATTAATATACCAGTTATATATAAGGTATTCACTTGATCATGATCATGATCATCATCAAATAAGCTAGTATATTTAAGCTCATATTTATTTCCTTTTATTAAATAAAAAATACACGAATCAACTATGTGGATCACTACTCTGCGCAGAAGCAAGAGTCTTACACCTAATGATTTTACGGAGTCCTTGCCAGTGGCTATCTCCTTACCCCATGGCACTTACAGATACTGTGATCTCTATCTGCCTAATCAAATTTCCCTCCAATATAATATTATATAAAACATTGAAATCCACCATGATTCATTGGTATCATGTAAAGGCTCCAAGCGCCAGATGCTGCTGTTGGAGATTTTATATATATATATATATATATTGAGATTTTGATTTCAAAATCCCACCAATTTCAGTGAACCATGATATGTGAAATTGCCTGTCCACACAACAATAGGAAGCGTGCTAGCACTAACTCATCAAATAGGGAAAGATACTCTGACTGCCTCTTGAGGTTTTCAATAGAATTATTATTATTATTTCCGTTTATAGCTGCGTCTATCTAGAGGTTTTTCAAAAGAAATAGTGAGATGGGTTTCAACTATAATAGAATATTAATACTGGTTTGAGGTGACAAGAGCTTTCATCATGTTGAGATTTTAGTGGAAACATTAGACTTTTACCATTTTCTAAAGATAACTTTTTGAAGGATTACTTATGAAGAGTATTTTTAATTTAAATATATATTATAAAAAATAAAGTGTTGTATATATTGTACACAACAGAAGTGGAAGCCCATTAAAAAAGTGTACACACCAAATAATCAACAATCCGAATAAATATAAATCAACTCAAACGTAAGAACATATAGATTTAATATAGTTCAGCATATTACCTACGTCCATGAGAGATAAGAAATAATTCACTATAAAAGAATACAAAGACGTTATAACCTATAATCAAATCTACCCAAATCTTTTCACACAAAGTATTTTCACACAAAAATCAATTTCTCACTTTTACCTCTCACATACCCCAATAAGGGTTCTTACAATAGAGGAGTCTTAAATAGTTTTCAGTTTCTAATTAGTTTTCAAATACAAAATTAACTAAATTGTTAACATCAAATAGGAAATTAATACAAAGGAAATTGTTTCAAATTAGAATTTCATATTGAGTGGTTTAAAGTCATCCAATATCTAACAATCTCCACCTTGGTGAGAAGCACTTCAATCATATCAACATATTCTTATCTTCACGTATTCTCGAAGGTACTCAATTGCGACTAACATCTTTAAAAGTAATAGACATATCACTTATACCATCTGTAACAACCATTACCGTATCAGCAAAATTTACAAATCTTCGATCTTTTCTTCCCTTAGCCAAAACTAATTTCGATTGTTATTGTGACTTGCATGCATGATCCTTATTAGCACAAATCTTTGATCTTTTCGTCTCTTAGCCAAAACTGATTTCGATTGTTATTGGGACTTGCAGGAAGAATCCTTATCAGCCGTGTTAGCTTTACCTAAAATTGTATTTTCCTGCAAAAAGTACAAGTTATTTTTTCTAATTCCTTTCATCACCACCAATGCACTTCGCATAATCTTTAGAACACCTACTTCAACGGTGACCTTGAAGCCTTTTGATTCAACTGCACCCACGAAGATGATATTTTTCTTCAAATCTGACACATAGCGTACTTTAGTCAAATGTTTAATTTTCTCTTATGCAACTTCAACTTGATTGTACCTATCCCTCTAATTTTACAGGCACTGTCATTACCTATAAAAATTGAAACATCGTCGCCTTCTTCAAATTGAAGAACCAATCTTTTTTTGGATACATATTATAAGTACAACCTAAATCCAACATACTAATGATGAACAGGTCAGAACATAATTAGAATCTGTATCATCCTCAACATGTGCAATAATCATATTGCATTGTTCTTCTTCTTAATCTTCGAACGATCCTTCTTCCAATGCCCCATCTGGTGACAAAATGCGCATTCATCTTTTGTTAATGTCCTTCTTTCTAAAGATTTTCCCTTTGATTGCAATTTACGAAATTGTTTCTCATCAAATCTACCTCTTGCAACTAGACCCTCTGAATGAGGATACTAACCAAAGTCATCTTTATTCTCATTCAACAGAAGTGTAGTTGAGACATCATCAAAATTTAAAGTCTCCTTTTCATGAAGCAAAGTAGTGGTCAATGTAACATCTCAAAAACTTATAAAACTTTTTGAATAATAGTTAAAGTAAATAAATGTAAAATAAAATACTTGAAAAGTATAAATTTTAATTCTCAGGGTTAAAAAAAACCAAAGACAAGTTCTTAAGGCCCAAAAGGTGAAATTTGACCTTAAGGGGTAAAATGATAATTTTATCACCTAGGGGTAAATAGCCATTTCACCTAAATACTAACACGTGTATACAAATAAAAGTAACTTGTGAATAATTCATACAAAATAGAATATTACTTGAAGACCTAAAAAATTTTATTAAAAAATATTAGAATTTATTTAGTAAAATTCAATAAAATCAAGCATATGTATACATAAAGTGTATTGTACATAAAATAAAATTTTATTAATAAAATATATCAATTTGGCACATAAAGTAAATCCAACAATCACAAATAAGATGTGATTTAAACAAGTAAAAAAAATGGGAATGAATTAAATAAGTACTTAGAAAGAATTAATAGACAAAATGAGAAACAAAGGTATAATTAGTAGACCTAAAACAGAGTATCGCTGAAAACTGACATGGGGCAAGTATATGGGCCAAAAGTTGAATAAGAAAGCAAGCTTGGAACATGGGAATGAAACCCTTGGACGTCCCATATGAATTAAAAGATGAGAAATTGGATAGAAATCAAACTCTAGTAGAGATTACAATAAAAAGAGTCCTAAATACACTCAAATTCCCTCTTATCTTTCTCAAACCAATTCCAATTCTTATCTTCTCTATTCTATTGACCCTAGTCGACCTCCCTAGTTAACACAAGAAGAACATCACAAAAACTTGAGATTTTGGGCCAAGAACTACTTCAAATGATTCTACAAGGTAATATGCCACACTATCTCTTCTTTTCTTTCTTTCTCTATTCTTTTCCACTCCTTAGATGTTGATTTCTTTCTCCATCTTTTGTTCTAGTCGTCCTCTAACTTCAGCCATAGAGAAAGGTTATAAAAAAAGTGGAGATTACACGCATCGAATCATCAACAATCCATGCTATTAGGTATTAATTTACACCATGATCGCTACACCTTCTTCTCTTTTGTTTTCTCTTTCTTTTCATCCTCTTAATTGGATCATTATTTCCATCAGAAATTTCTAAATATATTTCCCTAATCCCATCATCAAAATAGAAATGTAAATCAGCCCAAAGAAGAGCCAAGAACTCTCTTTTGAAGCATACATCATTAACGAGATGTTCCGGGCAACGGTAATAAGGTATAATGATATTATTCCTTTTTAATGTTTACTTTTTGATTTCCGGCAATAATGTAATGATTTAGAAGGGTTATAAGTTTATGGAAACATGAAAGGTGGAAGGATGTAACATCTACATGGGGAAAGGGATCAAATATGCATGTATGTTCATGAAACTAGTAACTATGCATGATGCATATAGAGATTAACAATATATATGATAAAGTGATGTTAATAAGGTGTTATTTGATGAAAAACCAGCAAGTAGGGTTGCTGGAAAATCATGAATATAGATGCACAAAATTCTGATTTTTAGGGAATGATGATAAAACATACAAACAAGGCATGTATGCATAATATAATTAGGGTATTGGCATGTTTATGTGACAATTGAGTGTAATTGCAAATTTGGTGTGAATTCCATATATTTAGATGTCAAAAACCAGCAAGTAGGTTGCTGAAAATAGAGATCTAAGTTACATGTAATGCTAATATTTGAGTGTTATTAAATAACACATCCATGAGAACCGTATGCATGAAATATTTAGGATACATGCATGTTTAAGAGATGGTTAAGCATGATCACTAATAAGGTGTTGTTTGATGCATATATGAATAAAAAACCAGCAAGGTAGCTTGCTGAAAATTTATGGCTAAACATGCTTAAGAGGCTAGAAAGGGATGTAAAATTTTAACATACATCAAATCTCGAAAATATGCGTATAACTCATTAAAACACTATGATTTCATAATGCA
Source organism: Tinospora cordifolia (assembly GCA_030144865.1). Taxonomy (NCBI): domain Eukaryota; kingdom Viridiplantae; phylum Streptophyta; class Magnoliopsida; order Ranunculales; family Menispermaceae; genus Tinospora; species Tinospora cordifolia. The sequence goes on from JAJIYU010003885.1 coordinate 20,310, forward strand.
TGCTGGTCATGGCTAAATATTTAATAGCTTCAAAGGGTTTTAAAAAGTTTTTAAAAGTAATTAGATAGTAAGTGTCTTTAATTGGAAGAAAGGTAAGTCAAGTCCAATTATCGAACACGGGGAACAGTGCGCACTGAATGCACTAAAAAGGTGAATGGTGCACTGTTTGTCATGTTTGTTAAAAAATTAGTAAATTTATGGTTTAAAAATATTATATGTTGTTCAATTATTAAAAATAATTACCTTAACTATTTTAGATTGAGAAGCCAAGACATTCGAGTTGACAGTGTACAAGAACAGGAGCTAAGGAAGTGCACTGACAGGTGGAAATGATTACCGTGCTCTTTCGTATTATTTTAGTTTTAAATATGGAATATGATTGTATGCTTATTTGATTGAATACCTAGGAGCATGCTAGGGTGTGATTATGTCATTATTGTGATTGATTGATTTCATGCATGAATGATATGTTGAGTGATATGCCTTATATGTTGGATAACATGTGTTATAATTGTGCGCATGTTGAATTTATGTTTTTACAATATTTTGGTTATGTGTGGAAAGTAGAAGACATTGAGCATGCTAGAACTTGACCTTGTTAAACACTTTAAGATAACTGTAATCAAGAATTAAACCACGTACCGGCTCAATAAGTCACAATTGATCACTGTGGGTGTTCTCAAATTATGAAATTGATATTATATTTGAAATGGAACATTGGGTTGGACCCTAGTTCCCGGACATTGGATGATGGCCATGACCCCTCCTTGTCATTAGCGTTGGGCGCTCGTTGTATTGATGAGAACTCTGAGGATGGTCCTTTCGGTCTAAATGTCAACTGAAAATAATTGAATTGCTTGAAACGCCTAATGTTTGATAAGTGTTTGCATATTTTGTATTTTGACTTTAATAATGCTTGAGATGTATTGTGTATGATCCACTGGGCTCTTTGAGCTCACCCCATTTCTTATTTTTCAAGTATCTAATAGTTGAACATTGCCGTTAATGAGACGAAGTAGAGTGTAATTAGTGGTTGACCTCCTTGATGGGGTTGTCTAAGTCATAAATTTATTATTGTCTTTAATTAGGCAAGTAGTCGGAGAATCTCCCTTTATTTTATTTATTGAGTTGTTATTTAAAATAAGGCCATGAAGCCATATGCTAGTTTGATTATTATTGGGTTAAATTGAACAAATATGACATCTCATGCTTTTAGTTATAAACCTATTTGTTATTCATTTATTTATTCATATGATTTTGTGGGATGTGACTTGGTGGGACCAAGAGATTTATTATTGATGTGTGAAACAAGTAATATCTCGTTTGTCGACGATGTCATGTGACAAAAATGAACATGTATGTGAATGTATCTCTAAGTATGAGATCAATATAGAAATTGTGTATGTTTCGGGAGCCGGGGTATTACAGTCAAGTACTTATATGACTCAGGAAACGAACAAATAAGGAAGAAAACTTTATCTTCATCTTCAATCTTTTGGCCAATATTTAACAGATTTGCAATGATTCTAGCAAATTCATTGAGGTACTCATTTATAATTGTACCTTCTTTCATGTGGAACATGTACAACTTCTTCTTCAAACACAGCCTATTTGTAAGTGACTTTATCATATATTTATCTTCTAACTAAGACCAAATCGATGTTATAGATTTCTCATGTCTAACTCTATTCATAATCTCCTTCGTCAAACATAGTTTAATTATATTACATGCTTGCAGATCACACACTTTCCAATCTTCATCTGACATATTCGCTGGTCTTCCTTTTAGACCCAATAAAGCTTTATGTAACTTCGGTCATATCAAGATGTCTTAGAGTTGTACTTGCGAAATGCCAAAATCATTCTTGCCATTAAATTTCTCAATATCAAATTTTGCATTTGATACACTCATACGTATCATATTAATAATCAGATCTGCTTACTACATAGATCTTTTTACTAGGAACCTACTTAAAGCCAATCGAACAACCTTGCCCTTATATTAATTTGTTGTGCATAGCGGAAGCGGAAACCAATTAAAAAAATTGCACACACCAAATAATGAATAATTCAAACAAATGAATACCAACTCAAATGCAAGAACACACAAATTTAACATCATTCAACGTATCACCTAAGTCCATGGAGATGAGAAATAATCCACTATGAGAGAATGCAAATAGGTTATAACCTATAATCAAATCTACTCAAATCCTCTCATACAAAGTACTCTCACGCAAAACTCAATTTCTCACTTTTACCTCTCACATACCCCAATAAGGGTTTATATAAGAGAGGAATCCTAAATTGTTTTCAAATACAAAATTAACTAAGTTGTTAATATTAACTAGAAAACTAATACAAAGAAAATTGTTTCTAATTAAAATTTCACATTGAGTAGTTTGGAGTCAACCAATATCTGTCAATATAAAATAAATAGATATTTGTAAAAAACTTTTCTCAAATATATATCTATATTAAATATATCAAGTTGATACAACAATTAAAGTAGAGTGTTAACATGATTATTAACTTTCAAATGATCAACTACTACTAACTCATTAAATGATTTTTTTTATTTTAAAAATTTATAACAATATCATTTTAAATATAGAAAAAATTGTAAATCAAAGATAACAATTTTAATTCCCAAAATAAACCAAACACATTTTTAAAGTTTTTTCTTAGGCTAAGGAAAATAAAATTGTAAACCTAGTAAAAATAAAATATCAAAAATTAAAATTTGTATGAGAGTTTATAAATAAATAAATATATATATATATATATATATATATATATATATATATATATATATATATATATAAAAGTAAATGTACCTAAAAGTTTTAAATGTTGGAATCATGATATTTTATGTTTAACCTAAGTATTTGTTGGACCACATTCCAACTTAATCGAGCTAACTTAACTCAAATTAGGACATTTCAAGATATAAATATCTCAAACGAAATAAACCAACTTGAGCACGTTCTAATGTAAGGCAATGCAATCAATTTTATGAATTGATTCCTTCACTGTTGCATTCCTTCAAAATAACATGTTCTAACAATATTTAATATGGTAAAGTCTTAATAAGAATTGATGGACAAAGTTGCCTAAAAGAGAAAAGTACATGTAAAAGACATGCAAATCAGCTTAGCCAACATGAAAATGAGAAAAACACATCTAGGTCGACCTTGCTGACCTTTCATAGAAGCTGATACCTCCACTAAAACATTTCTCTCAAAAAGTCCTTCGGGTAGTATATAATGTAATAGGATTTTAACAAGAATTGCTAGAAGAAATCGTCCAAAAAGAGAAGTACATGTGAAACCCCAGATTTGATGGTGCTAACCACTTGGTCAACACTACTTACAAGTAATTCAAGATAATCTCTTTCTAGGGATTTTTGCCTGCATATTTGAGATTTTATAATATTTTACAAGATTTCATCAAGTATAAGACTTATGTCAAGATGTTGAGCTCTCCAAATATTTTAATTTGACCCAAATACAACTACTACAACCAAAGACTTCCATAGCTCTATAAGTTAGGTCAACTCACATTTCGAATTATCTACTTAACAAGCTTATTTGACTTGTGTATCACAAAGTCTTTGGCCAATGTCACATCAATGTTTCTCGTGATAGTCTTTTTTTCCCTTGTGATTGGTTATTTTTATGTCATCCTTAGCCAATCCATCGCAATTTGAGTCGGTAATGTCTTTTCCCTTCATCGATTTTTGGTTGTCGCGATGCATCTTGTAGAATGACTTCATAACTCGTACAAAATATCATACATGTATTCTAGTTGTGTATACGACACCTTGTAAGCCTCATCTTACAATAAATCCTACTTTATACTAAATATTTTGGAAGAGTCTCTTCAAGTTTCATAAATACAATAATGACATTTATAACATCCACAAGTTTCATAAATATATAATCACTCATCAATCTACATTCATACAACATTTCATGTTCCGAGTCATTAATTAATAATAATACATACTAGATAGTGACACTTATATAGTTGTAAGAACATTTTTATAGATGCTTCCAAACACACAAATTCACAAATTAAGATGCCTATCATCCCCCTCAAATTAAGCTTTCATTTCTCTTTTAAATCTGAACCTAAAATGTTATTGAAATTAACCTTTCATTTCCCTTTTGAATTTGAACCTAAAATGTTATTGAAATAAGCTTGAACAATTACAACTTCGTGGATACAAGAAGTCTTACATTATACATGTATTTAGCACAAAAGACATTTTCAAAACAAAGTAAAACACATGTACATTAAAACACTCAACATGTAATTAAAATAACCTACATGCTTCAAAAATGCATGAAACTTCAATGCAGATAATACATATGTAGTTTCCACATACTATCCATCTCCCTCCTTGTAGTAATAGAGTGAAACTCACATCTTATTTATGTCTAAATAAGGGCACTTACCATCCTTCAATACTCAAATCAAATCAAGTCATATGGGATACTTGTTTGTATTAGGAAAGCCTCCATTTTCCAAATAATCTTTGTGAATTTAAAATCAAAATGCAAATATCCTAACATGCTTGTTTGTATTACATTATCATATTTGAAATGTCATATATAAAGAATAAAGTAGAATTACTCAGAAGGATACCAACAATTTATCTTGTCCAGAATGTGTCAAAACACATAAGAACAATGATCAATTTCCTAAAGGTTTGTTGTAAGCAAAATAACTAATCATTTTCTATTATATTTTCTTGTAAAATCTATTTCATGTTACAATAAAAAAATCTGCTATATTATAATGTATGCTATTATGACATATGTACTATATATAGTGTTATATATACTAGTTGGTATGTAATAACTGTACATTTTTATATAAATAGCAATAAAAACTTAATTGTATAAAATTACTAATTTACTCTAATTAATTTAATCTTTGATTTTAAAAAAACAAAAGAGAAGATAAAACTAGAAGAATGTAAAAATGACCATGTAAAGTAAAAGAACATCGATTATATATATATATATATATATATATATTGTATGAATCAAACTAGAACAAATTGAAGAAAAATAAGAATTTCTTTAAGAGAAAGGGAAGAAAACTCAAGAACACTAGAGAGAAGAAAATTTTCCAAGAGAGAATTGTTCTCTTTGTTGATGATTTCTATGAGGCACAAGACCCCTTTATATAATTTTTTAGAATGGGGGTTACATCAATCATAATGATGACATTTAAATAATCCCATTAATTTCAACATTATGGGATTTTAGGGGTTACATGATACTAAATACAAAGAGGTTACAAAGGCATTCA
>JAJIYU010003886.1:0-25672 GCA_030144865.1 Tinospora cordifolia
AAATTATTTTTCATGTGCCAACCCACTATTTGCACCCAAAATTTCTTAAAATCTTTGAAATTAATTTATTCAACTTATTTTATTTATTTTAAATTTTTTGACAAAATTTCGGGGTATTACATTAGTGGTGGCTAAGGTGGAGACAATATCAACACGTTGTGGGCCTGTGTTGTTACAAATGGTATCAAAGCTGCTCTGTGTATACTGGAGGTGTGAATCTTGAGGACAAGATTTGTCGGCACCCCTTTCCTAGGAAGAAGGACAAACTGACCGGTATAGTGTTCTAACAAACTCATTCCCAAACTGAGCTTATCAAAAACACTGTTAAGTCTCTTCACAACACCATATATAACACTATCAGAGTAATCATAATAAATGCGAAAACAACTAGAACAAATAATTACAGTAGAAATTTTTTTTAACAAAAGTTAATTATATATACAGTGTCCTAAATATAGTAGTAGCGGAATGCCTAAGTCAAAATATCTACAATATTTTCCTCACTCCCTATACATTATACTAACTCTCAAAACAGTAAACCACGTGAGGAAACCTACCGAAGTAAATGCAGTGTGCTCTATAGGATGACCACTTTCTTCCCTTTATCTACAAAAGAACTTGAAATGTTAAAATAGTGAGCCAATTTTGTCCACAGTGGCTCAGTAAGTAATGTAACCTAATCTTTAACTCAAAACAAGAATTCTAGAAAAGCAATGTCATGTATGAATACACAATAACAATAATGCGAATGAATGCAACAGTTAATGAATGCTAAATCCACAATGCAGTCGTGCACCTTCCATTTTGAAAATAGTTTTAATGCTGAAAACACATAAATCCACTCGAGCGGGAGAAACCCGACAGTTAGGTGTATAGGTGACAACCCCATTCTGAGCCCACTGAAACCCCCTAGGGCACTCTGTGCTAAGTGGTCACTTAATGCTCTAGGGGAGCCCAATTGATAAACCTGGCCTGACCGCACCCCCGAGTACGACAGCCACTCGTCCTCAATATTCTAATACATCCAATAACCTAACCCACGCCCGGACCTCGATATTCGGTGCACATTTTCATTTAAATACATTTGAATTAGAAAATACTGCTCACAAGGATGATCAGCTCCTGATGCTCCTCTAGTGACTGGTCGCGCCCCGTTGATGTTTGATCCTTAGTAATCAACTTAGTTTCTTAATATCTACATAAAATTTAGCTCAAATTCTAACTTTATAGTCTTTGGTCAATCAAAGGATTGACTTGGTCAACTACAGTTAACTCTATCTAAATCCAACCTTCGCCACCCTGTCAAATCGATAAGGTTAACATGATTAACAAGGTTAATTAAGTCTTTAATATTTACTCAAAATACTACTAATATGTATTGTCGACATGTGTCTCACCTTTGGTATACAATAACCAACTACTTTTATAAATTTGGCGGTTCAATACATAAATATTATTTCCTAGGTTATATATTTCCATAATAAGTATTTCATAATGTTATACAATATTATATAACATTTTTCCTCTATTTATTAATATTTTTACTCTATATACATTTTTTTCTATATTATGAATTGATCCTCAAATCGCATAAACGCGAATTTAATATATCCATTGTTCTCTAAAAATTCTAATTTCAGTGTCATTGAGTTCAGAGTTTCATTCTGGACATTTAAGTACCCACCGACTAAAATTTCAGTATTAATGGGTATACCCTGTAACACCCCAGAACTTTATGATCATGCCACGTTTCGAGGAGGCATAAAATGAAATAAAATAATAAAATGATGAAATTTAAGAGTGGAAAATTCCCATTGATGGGTGAAAAATAGAAATGGGGAAGTACACATATAATAGAAAAATTAAAATGAATAAGTAATGATATTAGTAATGTATATAAACTTATAAAGTTATAATAAGGGTTAAATGGGTAATAAATGTAATCTTATAATAAGGTTTTATATAAAAAAAATTGGGAACTCTCGGCCAAACCAGAGAATTCTGGTTTGGCGGTGCTCTAGCTGATCAAGAGAGAAACCGAAGAAGAGCTTGGAAAGTTCAAGAAACACACTAGAATTTTCTAATTGGGTGGCAAATGAAGAAGAACCGAGAAGAGGAAGAAAATAGAGGGGGTTGCGTTGTGAGGGAAAAACGAAGAGAAGAGCTGGGTTTGCTAGGTTCGTGAATAAGGTTATTGCTACTGGTGCTTTGTGTTATGTGGATGAAGGAAGACGATGGCATGAAGAATGAAAGCAGCGCAACACTGCTCTGTTGCTGCTGCTACTGCTGCAAGAAGAAGAAGACAACTGAAGAAGGAAGAACAGGGGTTTGTAGCTTGTAACACCCACCGAAAATCCTACCGGGACTCTTACCCACGTCGTAGGGCCCACGTCATGGTGTGTCACTCACAAGGTATTGTCTCCTCCCCTTGGTGTTTTCCTCCGCCTCTGTGGAAATTCGAACTAAGGACCTGGGGCATAAGTACCTTGTTCATTCCTCATCCACTACCATTGAGTGACAGTATCTTGTGAGTGATACGCTATGACATGGGCCCTACGACGTAGGTATGAGTCCCGGTAGGATTCCTGGTGGGTGTTACATAGCTGCTGTTGTTGTTGTTGTTGCTTCCAGACGGAGAAGAGAAGAAGGCGTTCGTGGCAGGGCAAACAGCAAACAAAAAATGCAAAGTTTCTGGGTTGATGATGGCCGAAATGAAGAAGAGAAACAAAGCAGCTATGGGGGTTTGATTTGGGGTCAGATTGAAAGTGAAGAACAGGGGTTTTACGAGTGGCCAGGAGTGCGCGTTTCAGAGTTTGGTTATGTGTTTTTGATTGTGCATTTCAAATTTTGGGTGAGCTGAAAATTAAGAAGATGGAAAGTTGCATGGTGTTGGCTGTTTGGACGAACAGCTGCTACAACTGATACGCAGTGTGCAACTGGTTCATGAAGAGAAGAATGAAGACGAAGAAGATGAAAACCAGTGACAGCTACTGGTTGTTGTAACATCTGCCGAACAAAGGTGAAAAGGCAAAGAGGCCGTGATTCAAAGAGGAAATCAGCAACCGTGAAGCTGTGATGATGTGTGCTCGTGCGTGACGATGGAGCTGGATGATGAAGACGAAGAGCAGCAGTTGCTGCTACTGTTTGGACGGAATCAAAGAAGAGGAAGGATGGATTTGATGTGGCTGTCTGTGAGGAAATTTTGAGTGATCTGAGTGGAGTTTTTTGCTATTTGACTGGATCTTGAAATCGTGAAGGGAAGATGAATACTTGTGGGTATGTGCGTGCTGGATGAGGAAGACAAGAACGACCTGGGTTTTTTTAGGCTGTGCGACCACAGTGTGTGAAGAGGAGGAAGCAAAAAGCTTGACCTTGTGGGATTGTTGTATTTTCTGGATTGTGAATTCCTAAAAACAGAAAAACCAAAAAAAAATTGGGGATTCGGGTTTCATGATCGTGGCTGGTCGTGAAGAACGATGAAGAAAAATGAAAGGATTGGGATTTTTCTGATGTGCTAACTTTGAGGCATATGTTGCTAGAAATCCATTGTGCTGGCTATGGATCAAAACAGGGAAAGATGAACAGGATTTTTGGAATGGATCTGTGGGGTTTTGAAGACTGTGATGTGTGAAGCAGAATTTTCTTCAGATCTTGTGATTTTGGGTTAGTGATTGATTTTAGTTTCTTGTTTTGGCCGGATTGAAGTGGTTGAACGTGAATTGATTTGCTTGACGGCGAATTGAGTTGTGGAATGTATCGCGTTTGGGTGAGAGTTCATCGTTGGCATGGTTCGCGCGAAGAGAACTACGCGAGGTAAATTTTGGACTTTTAAGTTTAAATAATATGAAAAATTATTTTAAATGATTTTAGATATAAAAATAAAATGAAATTAAAAATTTAGAAATTAAGAGCAAATAGAAATTTAATAAATCAATTGTGAAAACTAGTTTAGAAAATTTATTTAATAATTCAAATTAAATAAATTCAATATTAGATTAATTATTAATTATTGAACATAAGGATAAGTTGATTTAATAAAGTTAAATTAATTAATCTTTTAAATTAGGATTGGAAAAATAGCTTTCCAACACATTAATAGTTTTATTTAATATTAGAAGTTTAAAATTTTAAAAACTCAATTAGTTGAAAACGTAAAAAATAAGTCTTTAGAAGTTTAAAATCTTTTATAAGAAAAGAATAAAACTTTTGGCCCGAAAACTAAACATGTAATATTTAGAAGTCTTATTTTGTTCGTAATTAAATTAATTATGATATTAATAAATTATTTAAGTTACGAAGATTAAGTTATTAGAAATCTAATTTTATAAAAAGGCTTGTAAGTAAATTATTAAAATTTCAAATTCATATTAAGAAAATTTAGAGGGCTTAGAAATTATGTTAATTAAAATATACAAAATTTTAGAAATTAGGAATAATCCAAAATTAGTGAAATAAATATTTAGACTCCATAATTAGTTTGGAAATCTTTAAGCTTAAGAATATTTTGAACAAGATCTAATATGAAATAGGAACTTAAGAGTTTTTATTGATTATTGAATTTCAGACTTTTACGAATAGCTCGAGGAAAAGTAAGGTCGCCTTGAAGATCGACGAAATCATGTGGGCATGACTTCCTTTCTCATATATATTATATATATTTAAAATTCAAAGCATTTATTTGAATAGTTTTAGGTTATTAGAATCTTATTAGGGAATTGATTGAAATTATTTAGTTTATTTGAATGATGTGTGATGTATGATGAATTATTTAGACTCATGCATAATTAGTTCATGACATGATGGAATATAAAGGTTTGCAGTTAGATTTACACAATTATGGCATGCATGAATAAGGAAAACATGCATCTGGATCCTATTGTTTATTCATACACCTTATAATGTTAACTTGCATGCATAATTTGAATTACTCTCCTAGTGAATTGTATGATGCTTGATGTGTTTGAGATTGTTTGTAAAAATAAAACAAGACAATGGTTTCTTAAGAATCCACGTACCGGTGCGATTGTCGAGCCGCAAGGCGTATCCTAGGTATTCCCACCCGGAGCTGCCTGTGACAGCTCGAAGTCTTTGGGAGACAGTACGAGCCATGGTAAGTACTCTCTCTTAGATTGTGATACTAAGATATGACTAATTTTTTATGGTACCAGTACCTGAGGCCTCTATGATTACGATTAGATTGGATTACAGGGAATACCGAGAGGCATCTCAACCCTCTTCCGATCTTAGACTTCGACCAAAACTAACTGAATGTTTGAAATGTCTAATGTTTGAAAGTGTTTGTAATGTTTTGGATTGGGTCTGCATAATGCATGTGATGTGTAGGAACGATCCACTGGGCTTTCAAGCTCACTCCCACTTTATTTTTCAGGTATATTTGGATGTAGAGTATGATAACTTACGTCAGAAAACTCACTGTTTAATTGGATACCTCATTGAAGAGGTTGTTCGGCATAGGAGACTTGGAGGTCATGTTTTATGTACTTTACTGGATTGTTTTAATGTATTTACATTAGTTTTAACTTTAGTTGTTTTATCTTTAAATGACTTTTTTTGTTTAACAATTTTGGTTTTAATAATAATTTTTAAATTTATTCCGCTACCTTTGTTCATGATTTAACTTGAGAAATCTAGAGAATGTACTGAGAAATTATCCTGATCTTCTGTTTTGTATAGAATATCTATCTAGACTTTGACTTGAAAAGAAAATTTAATGAGCTTAATTTTAAAGAAAAAGATTTGGACAGAAAGAAAATTTTAGTAGCATTCCAATTTTTTTAACGGGCGACAATCCACACGTGAGACAATACGTGAACGGAGGTCCGGTTAAAAATTGGGGTGTTACACCCCCTAAATGTCGACTTCCAACTATCATATAATTTCATAGGGTCAATGAGGGTGCAAATAATATACATCTTTGTATTCTATTCGTAAATCTGAACACAATCATATATATATATAGTTTCATTTCTAGAAAAAATATGCCCTAATTTTGGATCGCGCATTAAATTAATACATTTATTAAAACTATACTATAAAATTAAAATTCATAATTTGTATAATAATTCAGAATTAAAAAGAATGAAAAGTGATTTATCCAAAATATCAAATCCTCGGAAATGAGCAACTCATGTTTTCTCTTTTTTTTCTTTTTCTTTTCTTTTCTTTTTCTCTCTTTTTCTTTTATTTCTTCTTTTTGTTTTTTTTCCTTTTCCTTTTTCTCTTGATTTCCTTTCTTCCCTTTTTTTTTCCTTCGATTCTCGGATGGAAATTTGAGCAGGTGAGGATGAGCAAAATGAGATAATGGGAGGAGGTATTTATAGCCAAAATATGGTGGGTCTCATGAGCTAAAGAAGTCAAATATAGTGGCTCATCATTGTCTCTTTATTATCATCTTATTATCTCTTTATTATCTCCTTATTATTCCTATTATCTTTTTATTATAATGTATTGAATTAATTTATCTCATCATATTATTTTATTTTATTTTAATCCTCACATTAATTAATTTCATTTCCTAAAAAGACATATTTTCATTTAATTCACACATTAAATTATGCAATACCCGTAAAAACATGTATTTTCACTTATAGTTCATCGATTAATACATGAAAATATATGTTCAGCCCATCGACTCAATTTCTTAAAAATACAGGTCGTAATAGTCTCCCCTCCTTAGAACAAATTTCTTCCTCGAAATTTACTATAATAAAGGATCAAGAAGTGACTCTCATAATCTCAGGAAAATGACTCGTCATGTAGTCTTCTCGCTCCCAGGTGTCCTGTTCGGTACCATGAAACTGCCAACGTACACATACCATCAGTATCTCCTTGTTGCGCAGTTTCTTCACGGCCCAATCAATGATAGCTACCAAAGTATCATCATACGAACAATCCTCTCGCAACTCAACATGTCTCCAATCAATCATGTGCGAATGATCAAGCTACTATTTCCTAGACATCGACTCATGAAATACATTATGTACTCCCGCTAGCTGAGGTGGCAATGCTAATCAGTAAGCCACAGGACCTACCCTCTCGAGGATCTCAAAAGGTCCAATGTATCTCAAAGCGAGTTTTCTTGAAACACCAAAACGAGTCTGCCCCTTCCGAGGAGAAATCTGAAGTAGTACATGATCACCAACATCAAACTCAATGATCTTTCTCTAATTATCCGCATAACTCTTCTGTCGATCCTGAGCTGCCTTCATGTTCTGACAAATCTGTAGGATTTTCTCAGTCTGCTCCTATACAAAAGTAGCAGTCTACTCCTATACAAAAGTAGGCCCCAAAACTGCTATGTCACCAACCTCGGCCCAACAAGTTGGCGATCAGCACGATCAACCATATAATGCCTCAAATGGTGTTATGTCGATACTCGCCTGGTAGCTGTTATTGTATGCAAACTCACCTAATGCTAAACGATCCTTCCAGCTACCACCAAAATAAAAAATGCATGCACGAAGCATATCCTCTAGAGTCTGGATCACTCTCTCTGACTGACCATCAGTCTGTGGATGGAAAGCTATGCTCAAGTTTACTCTAGTCCCTAACTGTCTCTACAAGCTTTGCCAAAAATAGGATGTAAACCTAACATCTCTATCAGACACAATGGACACTGGGACCCCATGTAATCTCACAATCTCTCGAATATATAATCGACTCAGCCTCTCAACCGAATCTCTGGTATGAATCGGGAGGAAATGAACACACTTAGTCAGTCTGTCAACAATAACCCAAATAGTATCGTGTCTCTGTTGAGTCTAAGGTAATCCCATCACAAAATCCATGGTAATGTGCTCCCATTTCCACTCAGGAATAGCCATAGGTTGTCGTAAACCACCGGGTCTCTGGTGCGTAGCCTTAATCTGCTGGCACGTGTCACATCTCTGCACAAAGACTACAATATCTCGTTTTACCCCCAACCACCAATTAGTACGTCGAGCATCATGATACATCTTATTGGTACCTGGATGAACAGTATACCTCGAACAGTGCAGCTCTACTAATACTCCCTGTCTCAAGTGAAGGTCATCTGGTACCCACAATCGTCCCCTAAACCTTAGTGCACCATCACTATCAATCGACCACTCCACACAAGAAGTATCGTCTACCCACTCCTGGCATATCACATAATCAACGTCATGGGGTTGTACCTCCATGATCTCAGCAAGCAACACCGGCTAGGCTCTCATCTGGGTACTGATTCTAGTCTCGGTCGAAGTCTCGTGGATATTCATCACTGTCACATAATTAATCATCCTCCACTCCTGAGACATATGTCTAGCCACACAAGTCGTCTCGACCTGTACTCTACTCAATGTGTCAGCCACTACATTGGCTTTCTCGGGATGGTACTCAATGGTAAAGTCGTAATCCTTAAGAAGCTCCATCCATCTCCTCTGCCTCATATTAAAATCTCGTTGAGCAAATAAGTACTTGAGGCTCTTATGATCAAAATGAAGCATAAAACACTCACCATATAAATAGTGTTGCCAAATACTAAGCACAAACACCACTGCTACCAGCTTTAAATGATGGACAGGGTAATTTCTTTCATGTACCTTCAACTATCGAGAGGCATAAGAAATCACCCGGTCTCCCAGCATCAACACACACCCAAGGCTTGTCCCACATACATCTTTATAAATCAGTAACTCACGGTCGGGTTAAGGTAACACAAGTATTGGCACAAATGTCAAATGACGTTTCAGCTCAAGAAAGGCCTCCTCACACTTATCTGTCCATACGAATGGCACGTCCTTCTAGGTAAGTTTCATCATAGGTGTAGCAATCCTTGATAAATTTTGCACAAATCTACTATAATAACCTGTCAAACTCAGAAAGCTACAGATCTCTGTCACTATGGTAGGTCTTGGCCAACTAATATAGTCTTGACCTTAACTGGATCTACAGAAATACCATCGGCTCCTACCACATGGCCTAAAAATCGAACCTCTGTAAACCGGAACTCGCACTTGCTGTACTTAGCATACAAACGGTGATCTCGAAGAGTCTGCAATGCAATCCTCAAATGTTCGGCGTGTTCTTCCCTAGTCTTCGAGTAAATGAGAATGTCATCAATAAAGATAATGACAAATGAGTCAAAATAGGAATGAAACACTCTGTGCATCAGGTCCATTAACATCGCAAGGGTATTTGTCACACCAAATGGCATGCTAAGAATTCATAGTGCCCATAACAATTCCAAAAGGTCATCTTCGATACATCCTTCTCCTTAACCCTCAACTGATGCTACCTAGATCTTAAATCTATCTTTGAAAATACAGTGACACCTCTGAGCTGGTCAAACAAATCATCAATACAGGGAAAAAGGTATTTACTTTTCACTATTACCTTGTTCAACTGCCAATAGTTGATACACAAACAGAGGCTCCCATCTTTCTTTTTCACAAACAGCACTGGAACACTCTAAGGTGACACACCAGGGGTAATACAACTCTTACTCATCAATTCCTCTAGCTGGACCTTCAATTCTTGTAATTATTTTGGTGCCATTCAATAAGGAGGGATCGAAATGGGCTGTGTCCCTAGAATAACCTCAATGATGAAATCAATTTTCCACTTATGAGGCAAGCCAGGTAAATCCTCAAGAAATCCATCAGGAAAATCTCTAACAATAGAAATCTCATCAATAATTGCTCGTGAAGGTCCCTCATCTATGGTGGGTAGACCAGCTAGAGTATCAATCTCACTCTGACTCGCCATTCTACCTCGAGTTCTCGATCTATTAGAGGCACTACCCTGAAAATTAATAACAAGTTGCCCTGGTATCTGAAATACGACCCTCTTGGCAAAATAGTCGACGTGGGCATGGTATGCGGCTAGCCAGTCCATTCCTAGTATAGCATCAAACTCTAGGAATTCTAACACCCGAAGATCAACAATGGTATCCAAGTCACCCAACCTCAACAAGCAACCCTCACAAATTAGGTTAGGGTAAATGCGTTCTCCGACTGTAGTACTCAACATGAGCCAGGTGGGTGACCTAAGGGGTTTAAATCTCAATCTTTCTACAGCATGTCCAGAGATGAATGATAAGGTAGACCTAGCATCAATCAACACATATAAGGTAGAATCTAAAATAGAAATGGTACCTTCTACCAGAGTCGTGGTAGCATCTGGATTAGGCTATGTGATGGCCTGTGTTCTCCCTCTAGTAAGAGTAGTGGTGGGTACACTGGAAGCTGGAACAAGCATAGGGCACTTATATCATCTGTGGTCCGGTTGACAACACTGATAACATATAATTCGACGTCCTTGCATAGCCTGATATGTCTGGGTTGGTCCATAACCTCTATGTCCTGAATCTCAATCCCTTCTTCGACATCTACCTCAGGCCCCATACTGAATCAGTGGTTGTCCCACCGGCTAATATGTCTGAACTGGGGTGGCAGCGATCAAGACTAAGGAAGATGGCTGACTTTGCTCCTCTCTAGGCTGTCCTCCCAAGTATTTCCTCTTCCACGGGTATCTAGCTATTCGAGCTCCACCACAATAACCTCTTGGAGTCAATAATTGGGGCTGTAACTGCTACTGCGGCTGTACTGTGGCACCCTGTACTATTTGGACCATCGGGCGTTCATCTCTCCCATCAATCTTGAACTGTAGTGCCTGCCTCTAAATGGTCACAAGAGTAGCCTCAGTAGCTATTGATGTCGCCTGCTTTATATTGGCCCTCAGCTCTCGATGGAAGAATCCTACTATCTCCCTCGGGTTACCCACTAACTTGGGTGCATACGCCTCCAATAAGAGAAATCTATGGTATACTCTTGTACTGACATGTCCTCCTGTCCTAGGGTCAAAAACTCCACCTTTTTATGTTCCCTTGCTGTCTCAAGAACATAAGCGATCAAGAATAATTCCCGAAAATAGGCCCATGTAGTAATCGGACCCTCTATAGCCTAGGTAGCCTTCCACCAGATCGCGGCCGCATCTTCGACCATATGTGTAGCAAAGAGTACCTAGTTCTCCTCCGACAACTTCAATGTCTCAATGTTCTTCTCAATGTTGCGAAGCTAGTTCTCCGCTACGTCTAAACTCAGACCCCCATGAAACTTCTTGGGTCTCAAATCCAGAAACCTCTTTAGAAGGTGACCATGAGTAGCCTCATCTCCCTGTCTCACTGGGGCTACCTGTGCACGATCTACATCTCTCTCAGGTACAACTGGTACAGGGGGTGCTACTGGCTCAGCCCTCTGTCTCTCAGCCTCAATCTTATCCAGTCTCTCTCTTAATAAAGTTCTCAGGGCCTGAGTAGCCTCAGTAGACGACCTGGTCATAGCCTCGAGCCTCTGAATGGGATCCTACTTGGGCTAAATCGGAGGTGGCGGTGGTAGCACCGACTCCGGGATCCTACGTGGTCTCCCACGTCGAAGAGGCATCGTGGTCTGCATAAAACATTAAATTTTCATTATTTCCCCAAACTAAGCAGACCACAACTTTTAACGATTATAACAAGAGATAATTATGCGTTAAGGTCACTATCTCCAAGTAATACTCTAATCCCCTAAGTTCAAATTCTAAATATTAAAACTCACTAACTCCTAATGACAGCCAAATTTTCATCATGATATGCCCACTCTCACTCGGTTCCTCTTCCTGCCAATAAAAAGCTAGAAAGTTTTTGTCCATAATTCCACTATGCTACTCTAAGTCATTCCTAAGGTTTTCTTAACTTTCGCGATTACTCTGAGGTTCCCTAGGTTAATATCAATTGTTATTTTTTAATTGAAAAACATTGGGCTCTAATACCAACATTTTTGGGACCCCTTCCTTAGGGAGAAGGACGAACCGAACAGCACAGTATTTTGACAAACCCATTCCCAAACTGAGCTTGCCCAAAACACTGTTAAGCCTCTTTATAACACCATATATAACACTATCAGAGTAATCATAATAAATGCAAAAACAATAAGAACAAATAATTACAGTAAATTTTTTTTAACAAAAGTTAATTATATATACAGTGTCCTAAATGTAGAAGTAGCGAAATGCCTAAGTCAAAATATCTACAGTATTTTTTTTACTCCCTATACATTATACTAACTCTCAAAATAGTAAACCACGTGAGGAAACCTACTGAACTAAACGTGGTGCGCTCTATACGATGACCACTTTCTTCCCCTTATCCACTAAAGAAGAACCTGAAATGTTAAAATAGTGAACCAATTTTGTCCACAGCGGCTCAGTAAATAATGTTACCTAATCTATAACTTTGAACAAGAATTCTAGAAAAGCAATGTCATGTATAAATGCACAATAACAATAATGTGAATGAATGCAACAATTAATGAATGTTAAATCTACAATGCAGTCGTGCACCTACTATTTTGAAAACAGTTTTAATGCTGAAAACACATAAATCCACTTGAACAGGAGAAACTCGACGGTTAGGTGTACAGGTGACGACCCCAATCTAGGCCCACAGAACCACCCTTAGGGCACTCTATGCTAGGTGGTCACTCAATGCTCTAGGGAAGCCCAATTGATAGACTTGGCCCGACTGCACCCCTGTGTAGACAGCCACTCGTTCTCAATGCTCTATCACATCCAATACCTTAACCCGCACCTAGACCTTGACATTCGGAGCACATTTTCATTTAAATCATATTTAAAGATTGCAAATGCATTTCAATATGTAAGAACATTTCATTCATGATAGAATAACGAGTTAAGTGATAAATTAGAAAACACTACTCACAATGATGCTTAGCTCCCGGTGCTCCTCTAGTGACCGATCGCGTCCCACTGATGTTTGATCCTGTGTGATCAACTTAGTTTCTTAATATCTACATAAAACTTGGCTCAAATTCTAACTTTATGGTCTTTGGTCAATCAAAGGATTGACTTGGTCAACTACAATTAACTCTATCTAAACCTAACTCTCGCCGACCTGTCAAATCGACAAGATCAACATGATTAACAAGGTTAATTAAGCCTTTAATATTAACTCAAAATACTACTAATATATATTGTCAACATGTGTTCCACCTTTGGTACACGATAACCAGCCACTTTCATAAATTTGGCGGTTCAATACATAAAAATTATTTCCTATGTTATATATTTCTCTAATAAGAATTTCATAATATTATACAATATTATGTAACATTTTTTTTCTATTTATTATTATTTTTATTCTATATACATTTTTTTCTATTATGAATTGATCATCAAATCGCATAAACGCGAATTTAATATATTCATCGTCCTCCAAAAATCTTAATTTCAGTGTCTTTGAGTTCAGAGTTTCATTCTAGATATTTTAGTACCCACCGACTAAAATTTCAGTATTAATGGGTATAACCCTATGTGTCGACTTCCAACTATCATATAATTTTCTAGGGTCAACGAGAGTGCAAATATTATCATATTTATATTTTACTCGAAAATTTGAACACAATGATATGTGTATATATATATATATATATATATATATATATATTGTATAGTTTCATTTCTAGGGAAAATATGTTCTAATTTTGGATCGTGCATTAAATTAATATATTTATTGAAACTATACTATAAACTGAAATTCATAATTTGTATAATAATTCAGAATTAAAAAGAAAGAGAAGTGATTTACCCAAAATGCCAAATCCTCATAAATGATCAACTCCTCTTTCGTTTCTTTTTCTTTTTCTTTTCTTTTTTTTTCTCTCTTTTTCTTTTCTTTCTTCTTTTCGGTTTTTTCCTTTTCATTTTTCTCTTGATTTTCTTTCTTCCTTTTTATTCCTTTGATTCTCAGATGAAAATTTGAGCAAGTGAGAATGCGCAAAATGAGAAATGAGAGGGGGTATTTATAGCCAAAAAATGGTGGGTCCCATTAGCCAAAGAAGTCAAAAATAGTAGTCCATCATTATCTCTTTATTATCCTCTTACTATTTCTTTATTATTTTCTTATTATTCTTATTATCTCTTTATTATCTCCTTATTATTTCTATTATTTCTTTATTATCTCTTTATTAAATCAATTTCCATTAATTTATTTTCTTTCATTATCTATTCCACATCATCTTAGATTATCTTGTTATTAATTAATTATTTATTTATTTTTCAATTATTCTTCCAACTCACCTTCAATATTATCTCTTTAGTATTATTTTGTTATTCATTTTATTTTCCAACCAAGTATACATACATACATACATACATACATATATATATTGTATCATCATCATATATATCTTTTTATCTTATACATATATTTATACATATATATATACATACATGAAATTAATGTATTGAATTAATTTATCTCATCATATTATTTTATTTTATTTTAATTCTCACATTAATTAATTTCATTTCCTAAAATGATATATTTTCATTTAATTCATACATTAAATTATGTAATACTCGTAAAATCATGTATTTTCACTTATAGTTCATCAATTAATATATGAAAATACATGTTGAGCCCATCGACTCAATTTCTTAAAAATACGAGTTGTTACAAGATTGCTCTCAAGGGGGGTGAATTGTAATATCCCACATTGATCTGATTCTAGGGGGATTTTTGGGCTAAATATGCATTCGAGGATATCTTATTGTGCCGAGCACTTTTGAAATACTCAAGTTCAAGTCTTGCCAAGAACAAAACCCTACACCCAGTCAGTGGTGGCTAAGGTGGGGACAATATCGTTACGATGGGCCCGAGTTATTACAAATAGCATAAGAGTCGCTCTGTGTGTGACAGAGGTGTGAATCATGAAGATAGGACTGCTCCCAAGGGGGGTGAATTATAATAATCTCACATCGGGCTGGCCACAGAATGTTGCTTGGGCTATAGCTGCATTCCAGGTATCTACAATTGATGAGGCCTTTTGAGGGGCTCGGGTTTGAGTCCAAGAACAAAACCCTACACGCTGGGAGTGTCTAAGGTGGGGACAATATCATCGAGTTGTGGGCTTTGGGTATTATAAATGGTATCAGAGCCGCTCTAGATGCGATAGAGGTGTAATCATGAGGACAGGACTGCTTTAAGGAGGGTGAATTGTAATATCTCACATCGGTCCGACATTAGAGCGATGTTTGGGCTAAATGAACAATTGCGAGTCTTACTAGTGCTAAGTGCTTTTGGGACACTCAGGTTTGAGTCTTGCCAAGAACAAAACCTTACACCCAGTCAGTGGTAACTAAGGTGGAGGCAATATCGATATGTAGTGGACCCGGATTGTTACAAAAATTATATTAGAAAAAATATAATTCATAACCTTCATAACAATTCTGAATTGAAAAAAGATAAAAATAATTTGCCCAAAGTGTCGGATCCTCGAAAATGAACAACTTTTTTCTTCCTTCTTTTCGTTCTTTTTTCTTCTTTTTTTGTTCTTTTTCTTTCTTTTCTCTTTCATTTTTCCTTTCCCAGTTGAGAAAATTTGAGGAGAAAATAAGTGAATGGTGAGCACAAAATAAATTGGAGCACACACATATATAGGAATGATTTTCTTGGGGGCCAACCATTATTAATTTTCAAGATAAGTTCTTCCATCCCTCTTCTTATCCATGTACGTATGCCTTAATTCATTGTTTGATTATTTTAGCAACTAAATTAGAATACGTTTTAATGTTATTTTATTCTTCAGCTATTACATGAAATATCAATGTTGAACAATAAAATGATGTTTTTAAAAAAAAATGAGTAAGTTAACTTATTTCCACTGCAAAGAAAAATGGTTTTGAAAAAATAATAATAATAATAATAATAGACCAAGATTTTAAGATTATAAAAATTTATTTTTATACAGTTTGAAAGGGAGTGTTACATATATAGTATATTATATATACAATCGGGTTAGGTTGGATGGAACTCAACTTTTATTGTCAAAACTCTTGACTTGACCCAATTTGGTTAGGTCAAGAAATTAAGAGACCTTATCAACTCGGTTTGCCTTTCAAACCTAACTCAACTCAACATCAAAATGGTCTAGTTTGGTTGGATCAAGTTAGTAGGGTTCCTTACACCCCTATCCATGTTATTTCCAAAATGCACAAGGTGCCTTTTAACAGTGAAGAAGATTAAAGAATCATATGATTGTTATTAGGTGGATTTTGATTCCATTAAAGATAGTAGTTTAAGATGTTTGTAAGAAAATCCTCTTTCTTTCTTTTTCCTTCATATCTAACAATGTTATAAGATTGCTACCCGTATGTCAATAACGAATTTACTCGCAATAAGAGATTGTTAAGTTGTTTGTCTTCCCGTGCTTTTGTTTTGCTCGTAGTTTGATAGTTCTTCTAGTTTGCGGTAGCGGTCTCTTGCTTTGTTCAAGGTATTTTCCTTGTTGGGAATAGCTTTGCTTTGTTGTATATATACTTTTTTCTTTTTGTTGTTTATGTTCTCCTTGTTTTGCATTTGGAGGTGCAAGGCTCACTATGTTGTCCTCCTTTAAGTGTGTTTTTTTTTTTTCTTCCAGAATGTTTAATAAAATTTACCCTTCGTGCCACCAATGTTTGACCCCAGAAAAAAAAAAAAAAAAAAAAAAAAAAAAGAAAAGGTTGAAGTTATCCGAATGGCATTAGAATTTTTTTTGGATTTGTTGTTCTTTTATATTTGTATAGATTTGTGACAATTTTTATATTCACATTGGTTTTTCTAATCTTTTTAAAGTATTGTTTTTTTAGTATTATTAGGTTGATGTTGTAACTTATATAATGTTAATTTTGTGGTTTTATGTTATAAACTTATAATAAATATTTATGTGAAATTTGAGTTGACATTTATGTTAATTTTATAGCTATGACACTATTGTTTTTACAATTTTAAGTTGCATGATTAATTTATTTTAATTATAATAATTGCATAATATGTTTTCTAGAAAGATTTTTTAAAAGTGAAAATAATTAAAAAAAAATGAACATCTCGACGCAGAGCACTAAATAAGTTTTTTTTTTTGTTTGAAAAAATTAAAAATGCATTTTGGATACTTTTAAATTGTTGTAATATTTTATATTTTTTGAACTTTTGCAACTTTTTCTTTTGTGGTGGGTTACTTAATAGTTTGAATATTGTTGCAATTTCTTATTTATAACATCAAAGGCTGCCTTACATCTCACTTTGCATCAATACTTAACAATGAACATTAGAGTCGAAACAAGTCATAGTAATTTGATTGTGAGTGGTCAATTGTCATTATTACACATAAGACAGATATTTGGATGGTGGTTCCACCTGACTTTTATGAGGTTGATTTGATTGTAAATCGGTCATATAAAGTTAGAAATATATTCCACTTTGTCTACGAATCGGGTATAACATTGACCCACTCGGCTCAAGGCTCGCGAATTTTGGTCAAATTTAATCGGCTGATGAAACTTCCCAAAAGACCGAGTCAGATTTAATAGAATTTAAATATCAGGATATATTTTACCTTAAAAAACAACTGGATATCTTAAAGTGTGTGGTTAGTGATCCAGAAAATGTGTTTCTAGAGAAAAAGCATTGTTTGTGTTATAAATAAATAAATTGAATGTTTTTGTAACACTTCTTACATTTAATATTTTATAACTCTTAAATATCATAATCTTTAAATTAATAAAATTATTTACATATTTTTTAACTATGTAAGTCCACATATCAAAAATCTATATAAGTAATTCTTCGTTATCTCTTTAAATTTTCTTGCAATTTTTAGTATTTCTTTAATTAGTTCTAATTCGATTTACAGCACATTATTAGCATGATCTCACTTTTCTAAAAAAATCTTCAAGATCGAAGAGATTACTTATGAAGAAATAAAACCTTGATGGAATATTTTTATTATAAATTTAATTTATGTTATTAATTTTCATATTATTATATGAATGGTTCATATCAATTGTATATATATATATATGCATGATCATCTATATATAATATTATTAACTACAAATTATATATAATATTATTAATTAAGAGAGTATGTTCTGTAGTTGTGTCTCGGACGACTATCTATATCAAAATTAAAACATGACAAATAAATAATTTATTTAATACTATATTAATTAATTACGTCATATTCTTGATTTTTAATAATAAAAAAGTACTATAAGTATAGGTTGATAGTATGTAAATTTTGTCAGGCGTTGTAATACCAAACAATTTTGTAAGAAATTCAATTAAATAAAATAATCCAACTTTGAGGAATTATTAACGTTTTGTTACATAATTTACGTATATTACAAAGTATAAAATAAAGTAAGAAAAGGTGAAATATATTTTGGTGCAACATTAAAGCATCAAATAATGAATGTGTGTGTGTGTGTGTTTGTGTCTGTGTCTGTGTCTGTGTGTGTGATGTATTTATAAGTATGTGTAAATATATATATGTGTAAAAATACATACACACACACACACACACACATATATATATATATGTGTGTGTGTGTCTGTGTGTGTCTGTGTGCGTTTGTATGTGTAATATGTAAACTTGTTTAAATTATTAGGTACAAAAATATATAGATAGTTATGTGTATTTATAAATGTAGAATGAAAAAAACACAGATACATATATATACATTAGTGTGTGTGTGTGTGTATGTATATATCGAAAAAATGGAATCGCGCATGGGTTTCATCCCATGCTCAAAATCAAAATCTCCCACGGGCCGTGTGCACAATTAAAAAAATAAAATAAAGGAAAAAAACTAAAAAAATTTGAAAAAAAAGGAAAAATGCCCAAAAGCCCCGAAAACTCTAAAATTCATAGTGGCAACTTGGTGTGCTCCAAGGAAGGCGCAAAAATGAAAAAATGGTAAGTTTTCTAACTGAAAATGCCCAAAAAATAATGAATCTGACCCTCGGAAACTCTATATAAACCATCTACCATTCTCATTATTTTTTATCCCAATAAAAACTGAACATAGTTCCTTCTTGTGTTCTCTGCCTCCTTCTTAGCACCTAGTATTTTTTTTCATTCTTGAGCTGTTCTAAACAGCCAACGGAGTAGTAGCAATAGAATGTTCCACAAGTCGAATGCAAGCAAGGAGAAAAGATTTGAAGAAGGTTCAGAAGGAAGCGACTTCTATGTGAAATGACTTCCACTTTGTAATTTATTATTTTGATTCAAATAAAGCCTATTTAAGTGATAGACTTATAATATTAAATACATGATTTACATAGGATCACATGCTTAGGTTTATTCTTATGGATAATCTACGATAAAATGTTATCCTGTTGAAATGCTTACATTCTGTTAAATTATTTAAATATTATGCTTTTACATTTATTATAATATTAAATAAAGATCATAACTAAGTACCGACATAGGGTTGAAATTGCACCATGAGCATTGTAATCAAGGGTTGTGAAGTAATAGAGGGTTAGAAGTTGATTCTACCTCAACTCTGTGGGTCTAAGTTAAATATAGTAGCTCTTACCCTAGGGATCGGAACACTGGAGGATATCCTTTCAGTCTTTAATAACAACCAAAACAATATACTGTTTGAATCATTTAATTCCTTATAAGTGATTGTTATACATGTTTTATTTTTTCAAAACAATAATTTAAATAATATTTGGGATGATCCGTTAGACTTTTTAGCTCACCCTTTCTTTTAACAATTCAAAAAATTAAAATGTCAAGGCAATCTGCAAGTTGTCTAAATCATTTTCTTAGGATTGTAGGGCATGTTGGCCCAAGTTTACTTAATTCAAATTTTATTATTCCACTGTAATAATAAAAAATCTACGTACTTTGGATTTTGAATTAATTAATAATATTAAAATTTTATTTCATGACATGGTTGTTATATTCATGAAATATATTGTGCATAAGTTAATGTACACAAGGAGTTTCATGAAAGGAAAAAGGATAACGTGACACGGGTCCACTTTCCGGGCAGCCCAAAAATATCAATGAAAGATACTATTAGATAACATGGGCCTAGGCATGGAAGGTCACGTGTTACATGCATAAATCTAAATATTAAAAGGAATATGAGTTATCCCATTTTACAAGACCGATTATTTTAAAAAGACTCTATCTCACCACCCTTTTTGAGATGTTGTCCTTTGCTAACTTATACATATAATATATTTTCATTAAAAAAATAAGATTTGAACATATATTTAATCAAGTATTATTTGTTTGATATAAAAAAAATTATTTACTCAATGTTTAATTTTTCATGTATTTTCAAATTATGACAAATATTATAAAACATGAATTTATTGCCCTGAATATTTGCATTAACAATTAACGTCGAAATTCATCTCTAAGTAAAGACTTGAGAAATACTATCATAGAAGGAAATAAAACATCTATGCAATATCGTGCGAAAGCACTAATATTTCTTTACCATCATCTCCATAAAAATTTAAAAAGTGAATATGTCACTATAAAAGATGTTCTCACCTTATAGTGTAATTTAAAATAGCAATATGATTACCAAAAGATGTTCATACTTCTAAAAGCTCAAAATACTTAGTTGAATCTTTGACTACAAGATTTTAATTATTCAGTGAATATAACTCTGTCATATTTAATATTGCCTCTAAATTGAGGTTATGAGGAGAAAACATAACAAATGAAGCAATGCTAGAAAAAAAAAATTATTCAGCATTTTTCATACCTCATTACAACAACAACATGGATCACATTACTTCAAAAAAATGTTCTGAATTGATTTCTTGTTTCATGATAGCTAAGCAAAATAATGAGCTTTTGTTAAAAATTATAATTCTCATTCAACTGGTTTTACTTCAATTTATGAAGTAAGTTTTACATCATATAATGACCATGAAAATGGTCATAATCAGAAAAATTATGGATGTGAAAAAGAAAGAGTATCTAACAAAGGTCATGGCAGACAATTTTTAAAATTAGATGGTGATAAGTTTCACCAAAAAGGAAATATCAATGGTGATACCACATATAAAAATGACAAAAATAATGTTGATAATGAGCATTCACATAATCACGATCAACCTTAGCACAAATATCGTTTGAAAGGCTATTGTGCCTATGTACATCATATGCCTAGGCATCTTGTAGACCTTTATTGTGCCTCAATAAAAAGAAAAGACAAAGAAGTTGATATGAATTTCACTTTTGAAGATGGCTCAACAACATGATTCATCTTTATGTTTCAGATTTTCTTGTTGATTCAAATATAAATTTTAATGTTTTTAACGACCAAATGTAATGATTTTCTAAGAATTTTTTTTATGTGCTAGGGGTTCAATTATGAGTATGTTTTTTTCTAATTTATTAAATATTGCTTGTTTTGATAAATTATCAAGATCAGATACAAAAAAAGGATAGATGTCTTGCTAATTATGCCATAACAACACACACAATCCTTCAAAAAAAACATAGAGATATTTCACAAATTTAAAATTAGTTGGGGGCTAATGCTCAATCAATATTAGGCACCACAATTTTAATTAATGGCTCTAGAAGAGTAAACATTATATTGCTTGGAGGAACAATAATTTATATTGTCAATACCTTATATTCTAAAAAATCTAGAAGAAATATACTTAGTTTTAAATATATCCAATAAAATGGATATCACATTAAAACCATAAATGAAAATAATAAAGAATATCTATACATTACTTCTATTTCAATAGGAAATAAAAAAATATTAGAAAAACTCTCAGCTCTATTTTTTAGATTATACTTTAATTACATAAGGCATATTGAAATGAATGTCGTCATAAATAAATAGTGTAATGACCTTAAGATATTCATAAGATGGCATAATTGATTTGGTCATTCAAGATCATCAATAATGTGAAGAATAATTGAAAATTCACATAAACATTCTTTAAGGAATCAAAAAAAAATTTATCTAGTGATTATAATTGTATTGCTTGTTCTCAAGGTAAATTAATAGTTAAACTATCCATAAGTAAAATTATTGTAGAATTTCTAACTTTCATAAAACACATCATTGTGGACCATTTAAATACCTCATAGCTTTACTAGATGTATGTAATACCCTGACTCTCAATCGGACCTCCCGTCATGTGCTATGGGTCTAGCGTGGAGATGTGCCACTTAGCGGAGATGCCTCACTTGCGGATCGTCGCCCGTTGAGAATTGAAATGCTACTTAAATTATTTCTGTCAAAGTTTTATTCTTTAATCCAAGCTTCTGATAAATAGTTTTCAAAGAAATATATGAAAACACATTTCACATAGAATAATAAAAGATCGAAATAATTTCCCACTATGTTCACCAAATTTCCACAGTTAGATAAAACAAACAATTTATGAATTACAAATCACACAACGGAATTTCTTTTTCAAAATTCGACTAAACTAAATTTTTCATATAAAATAGTTCAAGTCCTAAAATGAAAAGATTCATTTACAAGTAAGTTGTAAAGCAAAACAAAAGAAGTACATATTTTGTCTATTAAGATTTCAACAAAAAGAAGCTCAAAATCCAAAGCACATTAACCTCTAAGTATGATTACTTCTACACTATTCAGACTGACTGATGTTGATTACTGTACTCCTCTTCTGTGAATACCTGAAAAATATAAATTAGGGTGAGCTCGAAAGCCAAGTAGATCATTCCTACACCATCACACACATTATACAGATCAAAATTCAAAACATTACAAGCGCTTTCAAAGATTCAGCATTTCAAACATTCATTTGGTTTTGGTCGAAGTCTGTGACCGAAAAAGTGTTGAGATGACTCTTAGTATTCCCCGTGATCTCTTCTAATCATAGAAGGTCTCGAGTACCATTTAAAATCAGTCATGTCTCAGTATTACAGTCTAAGAAAGAGTACTTGTTGCAGCTCGTACCGTCTCTCAAAGACTTCTAGCTATCGCAGGCAACTCAAGGTTGGCAATACCTATGATTCACCTTATAGCTCATCAATCTCAAGCGGTGACAGATAGGAAATGCCACCTCGATCCGCTTCAGGGTCGTCAATCGCACGGGTATGTAGATTCTTAATAATCTTTCGTCTTATTTTAGTTTTACAAACAAATTCAATCATACCAATGCATCACACATATAACAGAAAATTTATTAAACAATGCATGCAATAAAAAGTGGCAATCAAATAAATAGAGAATGTTTTCTAATTGCAATTTTTCCTATTTATACATGAAATGAATAAATAATCATTATCATAACATCACCCAAGCACTTCAAGCAAGTTCAATCAATTTTATAATAAAATTCTAATAACCTAGAACTATTCAAACAAATGCTTTAAATTTTAAATCCATATAATATGTATGAGCAAAGAAATCCCACCCACCTGATTTCGCAAATCTTTAGGGCTACCTTGCTTTTCTTCGAGATATTGATACTCTAAAATTATAATATCTGAAATTCAACAATCAATAAAAAGTTTTCTAAGTTCGTAATTCATAATCAACCTCATTCAAAAATATTCTTAAGCAATGAATCTTCTATCTCTAGCTTCACTTTTGAATGTGCTATGATATTACGTTTTCTAGGCCGACCCGTATGAGATAACTGATCCTGCAGGAGCTTTACTATGAACAAACCCTTATGATGCTAGAACTCATGCCTTACCGAGCATGTTATCCAATTTTTAAATTGGTTTATTCTGCAGCAGCAGTTTTGCCTCCATTGATTTGGCAACTAACCCCTTTCTTGTTGTCTATGTCCGACTTCGACTTTGCCCCTTTCTCGGGTTTCCAGCTTAACATCTCTCTTTCTAGCGGTCTTATAATTAACCATTTTCTTTATTTTTGTGCGAAGAGCTTACCATGAATCCACTGATTTCTATTGCTTCCGTTATTGTTGCTGGATTGCCTATAGGATTTGCTTCTATTGGACCTGGGGTTGGTCAAGGTACTACTGCGGGCCAAGCTGTAAAGGTATCGCAAGACAACCAGAGGCAGAGAGAAAAATACGAGGTATTTTATTTCTTAGTCTGACTTTTATGAAATCTTTAACAATTTATAGACTGGTCGCGACAATAACGTTTTTATTTGCGAATCCCTTTGTTTAATCCTAGAGATTTAAAAGTTTTTTCTTAGTGTCGAGATCCCTTCCCTAGGGCGAAGGACGACCCGACTGGCACAGTGCCCCAACAAACTCGCTTGCAAGACGAGCTTACCAAGACACTATTAAGCCTCATCTTTCAACACCACACCACACCACACACTATCAAAGTAATCATAGGGAATGCAGAAGGAATTTAACACAAAGAACACTAAAAAACTTGATATTTACCAAAATGGGTCATTAAAACATGTGTAGCAACGGGAGAGACTAATCCATTATGTACAAGCTTTCTTCACCCCTTATACATAGTTTCTAACCCTCAAAACAAAAATGTACGAAGAAAACCTACCAAAGCAAACGAGAGAGTGCAGCTCTAAGCGATGACCACTCCATTGCCCTTATCTATGGCTAAAGGACATGAAAAATTAGAATAGTGAGTCTAATTGTCCACAACAGCTCAGTGAGTAATGCAGTCTAATTCATAACTTAAAAACAAGCATTCCAAAAAAAAACACATGCCATGAATGTATGAACAATAGCATTATGCGAATGAATGCATTAGTGAATACAAATTTAAATCCATCATGCAGTCGTGCACCTTCATTTGAAAATAGTTAAATGGTAAAAACATTCACCAAGACTCTCATTAGCCTCCAAAGGCGACTAAAAATCCACTCGAGCGGGTTGCAGACAGTTAGGCATATCGTGCCTGTTAGTTGCATAGCAGACTAATTATATTTTAGGTATTTTATGTATAATATGCATTAGTGTAATAGAAAATTTAGAGTATTTGCTTATGTTTAGTATAATATGCATTTAGAGCATTGTTGCATCATTTTAGCATGAGTTAATGTTATTTCTAACATTTTTATGTGAATTTAATGCTCGAGAAAGGTTTTCAATGTCTTTGCAGGTTTAGAATGCACTGGAATAGGAATAGGAGCACGCGAGGAGTTGAAAATGGCCAAAATGAGAAAACGTCACTAATGATCGCAGTCGGCAACGCCGACCGTGGTAAACGGAAAAAAGGAAAATCATGAGAAGAACACCAGAAGATCGCAGTCCCTCAACTGACCCCCAGTAGCAAAAGACGAGACAAATCAGTACATAGTGAACTGGAGACCGCGGTCCATAATTTGGTGACCGCGGTCACCAGAACATAATTTGCACACAACATTCTGGAGACCGCAGTCATCAAAACACTGACCGCGGTCACCAGAAAGTCACCAGGACATCACCATAATGCACACAAGAATGGTGACCGCGGTCTTCAAAAGCAAGACCGCGGTCACCAGAGAGATAACAAGAAGAAAAAAAATGGTGACCGCGGTCTTCAAAAGCACGACCGCGGTCACCAACTTTTGATGGTTTATACGTTCTACTGGTGACCACGGTCATCCCTTTAGTGACCACGGTCACCAGATTGAATTCTGCACAGAAACAGGCAGACACAGATCCAGGAATTGGGCAATGCTTTCTGACCGCGGTCACTCACCAAAAGTGTGCAAATACGGTGATTTCTAGGGCAAAGAGGGAGGATTGAAGAGGAGAAGTGGCTATCAACAAGGAGAGACGAGTTTTGGATGAAACAGAGGGCTGGACGGGCTGAAACAGAGCAAAGAGGGAAGACAAAGAAGAATTGAAGATCAAGAGCCAAGAGTTGAGTATGTTTATTTGTAATCTTAATTCTTTGATGTGTGA
>JAJIYU010003887.1:0-25653 GCA_030144865.1 Tinospora cordifolia
TTTTTACTATATCTCTAATATATTTTATTTTTCATGTGCCAACCCACAATTTGCACCCAAAATTTTATTAAAATCTTTGAAATTAATTTACAAAATTCTGGGGTATTACAGCAAGTGAGCTTCTAGGCCCACTAAAGCTTGCCAAATTCCCATGAACAAATATTTGATTCTCTATCTTATTTCTTATTTAATTTAAGAGAATATTTTTAGATTTTGATCAATTCTAATCTCAATTAGGACATCCCATATTAGGTTGGTTCATGGTTTAGAAACATTTCCTAGACAACACTTTGCTTGGTGATCACATATGCATGAAGTGGAAACCGTCCCTTATTGGCGTCATGAAAGATTTTTCTTTATGGAACTTCTAATTTTGGTTTGTGTGGCCAGCAAGGGGCGGCTACGGTTTGTAAGTGACCACCATTTGTGTTTTAGAAACTTCTAATAAGGTTTGTCACATGTGTGCATGCACCCACACACACACACACATGGGTGTAGACGTCCATGAGGGTGCTTGGAATACTTGATCATTTTCTTTGGTACATGGGATCTCTTTGTCTTGATTTCTAACAATGGTGACACCTCATATATGTGAGTGTACTGAATTTTTTGCATGGTACATAAGATCATTTTGTATGGATTCAAATAATGGAAACATCCCATTGAGGTTGGGTAGGGCGAGGGTACACATGATCATGGTGTTCCACCCATGTGTCTTGCACACGTTAGGAGTGGCATGACTTCATAGGTTTACAAAAATCAATTAAAAGTTAATGTATCCTTATTTACATAAAATTATAATTTATAACCTATAGTTTTAGAATCACATGAACCTAATGTACATTTTAATGCATGATTTGGCTTGAGGTGATTTTTCCTCAAAAACTTTTCTTATTTAAGACCCACTGAGGTCACTAGGCAAATGAAAATCCAAATATTGGCCAATTATTCTGATTTTTGGATATGTCATTCATTTTGTTAGCTCATGTCATTCTGCTTCATTTTTTGTCATTTTGATCCCCCGAAGTATTCCAAATGCCAACTCTTTCCTAATTTGGACCCCCTAAAAGGTGTTTGACAAATAAAAAACCTAACCTCGACCAATTGTTCTACTTTTTGGATATGTTGTCCCATTAATTGGTTCATGTCACCTTACTTCATTTTAAGTTCTTTTGGGTCCCTAAGGGGTACTAAATGAGAGTTTTGAGACTTACCAAATTTAACCCTGAAATGAGTCTAGTTTCATTTTGCACCAAAATTTCACTGAATAAATGATAAATTTCATTTAATTGAGTATAGAGAATTTAGGGTATTACAGTCTGGGAGTTTTTAACAGGCCTTGGGTGTTGCATTCAGTACTTTGAACCTAAGTTGGAACGCCGAGGGAGAACCCTTTTTGATCTTAATGTTAACTTAAACAATTGAATTGTTGAAATGCCTAATGCTTTATAAGTGCTTGAATGTTTGTATTTTGACTACTGTAATACTCGAGATGTTTTTGTGTAAGATCCACTAAGCTCTTGAGCTCACCCCCACTAATCTATTTTTTAGGTGACCATTGAAGATACTTGCTCACAGGCAAGTAATTGGCTTTTATTGGAGTAGTTTGATACAATCCACTGCTAGGGTTGTATAGTAATAAGAGTTTACTTTTGCTTACAATTGTCGGGCATGGGACCCACATTTCATTTATGTTTAGTTGTTTTGTTTATTGACTTTGGCTATGGGGCCAAACATTCGGTTATTGATTCGTTTTGAACTCAGGCCACAGGGTCAGAGTATTTTATTTCATCTTCTTGAGATTAATTATGTTATTATATTTAGACATGCCATTCCTATGTTCATTCATGTTCAATAAATTGTTTATGTTTCTGCACTTTGATATGTATTGGGATGGTATGGGAAAGAAAAAAGGAAAGAACAAAAAACTAACGCCTCGGTCTCCAAATATTGACGGCGAGAGTAACCACATGTGATTCTGTCTCGAGGAGAGAGATGAAGATGCCAGTCAGCGACGTGTGCGACAGTATTTGAGGGTCGGAGTGTTACAACATGTTCCTTTTTTGGCTCGAATAATACTATTAATGCATTGGGTATAATCCACTAGGCTCTTAAGCTCACCCCATTTTTCTCTTTTAGGTAACTATTAAAGATGTTCATGGTAACGAGTACTACTCAAATGTTTTTGGTAGTTGTCTACCTCATTGACAAGGTTATAGGGCCATGGATTTGAGTTTGATTTAAATGAGGTACATGATCCATCAGCCTTGTTCATATGTTGGCTTTTATACTTATTGGAAGTCAGCCGTGTGAGCGTCACCTTAGTTACCATTGATGTAGATTTTGAATTTAGTCTTTATTGATTATTGAGGTTCCATTATTTGATTTTGAATAAATCAATTGTTAGAATTATTAGTCATATGTTTTATGAGATGTGACCTGGTGTGTCCACAAAATTGGTGAGTTGCATATATGTGATCTGGTGTGTCTAGTAGATTTTTTATTTGATGTGTGATAGTAACGTACTGGTTCTCAATGTGACAAGTGGATGACATTAAATGTGAAGGAGCTTGCCTCTCCATGCATGACTCAGATTGCGATGATTTCTAACGAGTTGGAAATTGGGGTGTTACATACTATAACATAGATGATTGAAGGAGAAACTAAAGGGGATCACATGTGGTTTACGATGCTAGATATTCAATTCATATTGATTTCAATCCAATTTTAGTTAAATTTATCTTGTGTTGAGTTTGATTTATTCCAATAAAATTTTGTGACCTTAATAAAATAAAAAAAATAGTATATTGAGACTTAGGATTATTAAGTTACAATTGTTTCCTAAGGACAATCTTCAGATTAATAGTACCGTTATACTATTGTGATACTGTGTACTTGCAGTTTTAGCACCAGGAATCCCATTATTGTGTCCTCAATTGAGCCTATTTTCTATGTTTTCTATGATCACGAAAATCTTGGATTTTAGCATGTTTTGTAATTTGAAATTCAAATTTAAAATTTAAATTTTTATTTTTGATTTTTGGTGTCTTATTAAACCAATAATCTCATGGTTCATGGTGTATCTCAATTCAATGAGACTATTGTAAAAATATGCCACATGTCTAGTCCATATAACATTATATATTAAATAATTTAATGTGCATTATATTCATCTGTAATCATTATTCAAGATTGTTATTAAAATATTTTCTTTAATTTTTTATAATTAGGTTGATCACTTGTTATTACTTTCATGTAAATATTACTTAATATTTTCTGGAGCAAAAAGTGACTGATAGATGTTTAAATTTGCAACCTCTTGTTTTCAAAACATTGTTGTAAGTACTTGGACTATTGAGTCATTCTTGTGGCTAAAATATTTTATTTTATTATTAATGCACTTGAGTTTGGGTTTGAAAGTTTGTTTTACTCAAAGTCTACCAACTTTATAGTTACAACTGTTTATAAATAAATAAATAAATAATATTTAAATTTTATTTATTTATTCATAAGTTTTCAGAATAATTATTTTTTATGAAATTTATTATTTGTTTAAAAATTTATAAATTTTCTACATTATTACAATATAGTAATATCTCATCTCTCGAACAACCCTATTTTTATTAAGAAAATATCTTTGAAACCATGGCTAATATGCAAGGGCAATCCGACAATTATTCCCTCAAAAATAGCCTTTAGGAGACAAGGTGTTATAGTTCTATGACAAATACAAGAAAAGCTTGATGTTTGATGAATAGTCCTAGTTGGTTCTCTATAGGATTTGCAAACAAAACAAATGTATGTTGCTAAGTGCATTTGTAACACTTTGTATTCGAAAACCAATTCAATTAAGGTAAAATTTCAAAAAACCTTTGTGCATATTTTCTCAAAATAGTTTTTGATTTCAAACTCAACATCTCAAAAAAATGGGTTGCGACATGATTTCATTCCTCAATCATACCACAAATGTTGATATCATGTGGTCCACACAACCAATATTCTTGCCTTTCCATCATTAAGGCATAACTTAGATTTTTCAAAAATAACCATTGAGGGACCATGGCAATGTAATTCTAACCATTCCATCAATGGTATCCATAAGCAAGTATATAAAGAACAATATTTAAGATCTCATCCAAAATAATGCAAGTTAAATTATCAAAATAATATCAAATGGGTGTCCATATGACATGGACTATTATAAAATTAAATACGTAAAGTTAAACTCATAATTTTTCAAACTAACAAAACTCATATGAAATACAATTTATTTAAAAATTTCCTAACATTCCCTTCTTCCCCAATGATCCAAATCACATGTTACTTATAACCAGAGAGAAAATTGAGGTACGCTCAAAGAGCCCAGTGAATCATATTAACATATTATAATCATTATAAAAAACAAATCAGTCAGGCAAGCCAACACTCATCAAATATTAAGTGGTTCATCCAACTATTATTTTATGTTGTCGTTAACATCGAAAATGATAACTCTCAGTGTTCCTATATGCTCAAGAATATCATTCAAAATAATATCTATTGGTCACCAATTTTCGAATCTGAACCTAAACTATAAGTGATGTCAAAGTACATCATTTCATCTAATTTGAAAACAATGGCCTAACATAAACCAAAGAAAAAGTGTTAAGGTCACCTACAATGCCTTAAACAAGGCCCTTGCTCCAATACATTATTCAACTCTTTATCATCTTCTACATTATTCAATTCTTTATCATCTTCAACATTATTCCATAAAATCATACAACACAATACACCAATCAATATACCATATATACAACTAAATCAGCATGCTTTCACACAGACCTATATTCCAATAAAACATGCATATACACGTGAATTGTAATATATCCATCGAGATAATTTCATATAAATCTATCATAGAAAGTTTCATATTGTCATGCCCCGATATCATTCATCATACTATACTAATTATCATACAATAAATATTAAAACTTAAATGATAAAGATAATATAGGGTAGTTATCTCCACCTTAAATTTGATCTCTCGGCTAAAAGATTTTCTTCCTTGATATTTTCATTCTTCTAAGCCTCAACTTAAAATCTTAGAACTTGTAATTTATGTCATGTGTCATAAATAAATTATGTTATAAATAGCTATAATCTATATATTTCAAACCCATGAAAACTCGACCTATATGTTAATTGTGTCAGGTATAAAAACTTAAATTCGATCTATTTATTAACTTTTTTCTCTATGTATAACATATTTAACATTTTGTAATTAAATTGAAAATTACTTTTTCTGAAAATATTAATTAAAATATAAAACATAAATAATTTATTAAAAATAAATTAAATATTTTTTTTAAAATAAAAATGTCATTAACATATTAAAAAATTTAAATTTAAATTTATTTATTTATAATTTGTCTCTTAACTTGTTCATTATCATGTTAATTAAAAAGATTATTTTCAAATTAAGAATTTTAACATATTAATAATTTAAAGTTTAGTCATTTTTAATCATATTTAACATTTTTGACCTAAAATCATTTATGATAAACTTGTTAAATAAAAATTGTCTTTAGTTTAAGTTATCATATCGTGTCACAAATTGTCATTCTTAATATTATCTCTTAGTTTTCTCCCATGATCTCTAACTCTCCAAATTCCACAACTCTGTCGGATCAAATTTTCCTTATCATGCTTGGAAGTCCATGCAAATAAATAAATAAAACCCCTAATCGCATACTTGGATTTCACTTTTCTTTCTCAAATATCTTACCCCCTTTTGACTAATCTCTTCTGCCAATGGACAAAAAGGGTTGCCACATAATTTTGTAAAGATCGTGCTGCTAGACATGTGAGATTCCTCAAATGTTTTGATCTTTGCTGTTTTCTATCTAATAGTCATTGTTCATGGTAATATTTAGTTTGGTACTTTCGTTTTATTTGTCGTCCTTTCATACAATAAATTATTTAACAATGATAGCTGGCCTAAAAAGTAGTCGTTGGACAGAAAGTACGACCTTGGGCTATCTTAAATGAAGATTATTCATAAGGTTAAATCCATCTCATAACAATATTGATTAGAGGATATACTTGTTATTTGAATAAAGCCGTACGATAGAAGATAAAGTTAAATTCTTTTAATTAGCTCTACTGTATTCCAGGTATACATTTAATGGGTAATGCGTGGATATATAAAGTTTTAAACACTTATTTCCCATTAAATTATTTTAAGAAATTATGCCACGTAAGCCAAGTGGAAGATTTAGCAGTGACCATTAAATACCACGCCTGGGCGGCCGATTCACATTCACACATCGTATAGATTGCAGGTAGCCTGCCAAATAAATAAATAAATAAATAAAAAGATGGACGTGTTTAAATGGATTTTAGTTTTCTTGCTAAGAAGATACTAATTTGAACTTTCTTGAAATTGAACAGTATATGTATATACTTCCAAGAAGCTTTTATTTAAAGGTACGTGAAGCACGTACTGGTGTTTTCCCTTATGATAGTAGCATAGATCTCTTAATTAATTACATTTCATGGGCATTCTCCATCAGAAATGGGTGGGTTGACTCTATCGAATTCATTATCATGGGCGAAACGGAAAGTCTTGAATCGATCGATACCTTCGCCTTTTGTTGAGACTGTGATGTTGTTAATATACCAGTGAGGCTTCAGCTCTCCTTTCTTCCCACCTATGAGTACGACACAGAAGTTTCTCTCAACGCAGGGCAAATTGGCTCTAAACTTGTCCTGGGTGTTGGGTAAGAAGTAGGTGTGCTTAGGACCCATTGCGCCCCATTCCTTAACTACATTAGTGGTTCTAATGGTGTCCCCTCCAATGGCTTCTAAGATCACCGAGAGCTTCATTGAACTTGGCCCTCTAGATGGGCCTGTGCTCACCACCATTTCATACTCGCACACTTTATTATTCACCTGCAGTATCGTAAATATGATTAAACATACATGCATATAATACAAATCATGCAAGTCAAAAACTATATATGTAAGGGGTTGAGGGTTTAATAAGGTTATTATGTTGAGCGTAACTTTGAATACATATCCTTACTTGTGCCTCAAATGCCGAGATCATTGCAGCAAATATGAGGAAGGCAAGGGGAGCTGTGAGTTTGGCCATGGTTTGATGAGCTGATGAAATGAGGATGAAGAGGACATGCAAACGCGACTAATTTATAACTAAATTAATTTAGGGACCAGTCAAAGTCAAATATTGAGCTAAATTAGTTTAGGGATATGTAATAACTCTCTACCCACAATTGTTTGCAAAACAAGAAAAGAAATAGAGGATGGAGGATTTACTCTAGGGGCTGCTTTTTTATCATAAAAAGTATATGTCGGCCATCAACATCTGTAAGAAAATCAAATCTATCCATTTCAAGGAAAGCGGTACATGTATTATTGAATGGAATATGTCAAAGACTCAAATTAGATGCTCCAAAGCTGGAAAACAAAAGAAAAAAAAAAGAAAAAGAAAAAAAAAAGAGAAAAAAAAGAAAAGAAAAGGTCAAGTGGACCTAACAAGAACAAAACTAAGGAAGCGAAATTCCGAGTTCAGCAGCACACGCAAAGACTTTCAATTACTAATGAAATACCTGCGCTTTCTAGCTAGAACCATCCTCTTAAAGCTTTCAAGTTTGCATGCTCTAGGGTGGATCTCACAAGCCGTTGATTTTAATCTAATGAAGTGTCAATATAAATAAATATTTATGGAAAGAGATTGGGACCAATGGTTATTTATCTCAAAATCTAAAAAACAGGTAAACCCCCTGATTATGGATCTAAATATTATAGAGATTTTAGTAGCTTACAAAATAAATACAACTCACACAAACTATTTGCTAATAAACAAAATCAGTATGTATCAATCAAAATCACTTTATATGCCCCCAACATGGTGTTCTCGTCATAAGACACCAATTTTGGAACGAATATAGACTTGGTAACCGAAAGTAGCTAACAAGCGAGTCCGAGAATGTAACGCCATCATTTCAATACTTAAAATTCAAGTTCAAATAATTAAATAAAAGGTGCATTGTAGTGATCCTCATGTACTTTAATTGAAGTCATAATGAAAGTGATCAATTCGTTAAATTTCAATGTATATTAAAGACTAATTACTATATAATTAAACTAAATAGACAACTTTCTTATCTACACGTCAAAGACAATTCTTACCTTGTCCATGCATGCATAATGGACCTAATATTAGAAAATTTATTAAAAAAATACATAATTTTAATTTTTTCCTCGCAAAGGAATTTTTTAATACAAAAAAGCCAAATATATATAAAAAAAGAACTATGATACATAAAAGAAAAATGTACGATACAACAAAAATTTATGGTCTGATACACATCACCCAATCTCATGTAGTCCTCATCAAGATCATCAACCTGACGTTGACCTCTCACATGAGGATCAAAAGGGTCCACAAGGAAATCATCCTTAGGGGAACCCTACTCAATTGGCATTGGCAGTGGTTGTATAGGAGCAAACGAATGACTAGGATCAATATGTGGAATTTGCATCCCCATATGAGTTGTCATCGTTAACATCAACTATTGCATGCACCCCATTTACTCTTGCATCTACTGAATTTGCTAGTAATAGGCCCTAAACTCTTCCAATAGTCTCCTCTCTACATTCTGATTGATCTACTTGTTATAGTTAAGTAGTGGAGCATAAGAACTACTCGCCCCAAGATTTTCGAACAGAGTCCTCCCTTAGGTGCCTATTTCGTAGACATGCATCTTCTAGTGCATGCTTAAAGCCTCGTATTATAACCAAGCCTCATCTACAGGAGTTGGCTTGATACTACTAGGGTACGATGGCTACATCTCCTCACGAAGGGATGTGATCATATATTACAATAAAAAAAGCAATAAAATATTATACAACAATACTAATGGTAATGATTGAAAAAGTAAAAAAAAAAATAAAACAAAAAGTAAAATAATATATTCTTACATGGATTTGTTGCTATCTATCATTGATGAATGTGTGACTATTATATCTCTAGGTGGAAGCGTGTATAAACATCTCACTAGCAATAGGATGTCAGCCCAACTCCCTCTCTTGTAAATTTAAATAAAACAAATTATTTTATTATGCACATGATTGTGTATAACAAAATATATAATTAAATTGAATAGATAATGTTCAGCATCATTTGTCTCACATGTTGTGAAGGGAAGATAGGCTCGCTTGTGTACCTCAATGATCTTGAGTTTGGACCTCCTTTTCTCTGTTCGCCTATTCCAATTGCACTGTTGCGACCTATGTGCAAAAACAGGAGAGGCCCAATGCTCATGTTCTTTGCTCGAAGCATCATCCCACATCCATCAAGGCTATTTCAATGCCTTTCTAAATTCACGAGCAAAATCTTTATACCTATTGCTTGCCTTTTTCTTGAAGGCAATTCTAATGAAGTTGTGAATAACATCACTTCACTTGTAGAACTTTCGCCAAAGTAGCAGTAAAACAACAATGATAGAATATACAAAACTTTTATTTTATTTACTAAAATCTATATGTGCTTATGTTGTTATTACCTAAAACTCACTAGTAAAACTCGATAGTTCGATGTGAGAGGGTCTTAAATTACTACCCCTCCACGTTTATCCTTTTCTAAAAGATCCCTCCAAGCTTATGAGAGATTTTGTTAGAGGGTTCAACTTGAAAAAAAATGGAGTGAAAAAAATTCCACCAATATTATTTAAAAAATCTACTATTTTGATGAAATACACAAAAATCTTAAAAGTTTAAATTTATTCTTTGACTACTAGTGTAATAAAGGGCCTCCTTAGATTTGGCACCACCTGTTGTGCATCCTCATTACCTGCATGTGAAGAAAACGAAGGTCTCAAAGAAGGCATGGCTTGTGATGATAGAGACTTTGCCATAGAACTGCACAAAGAGGGAGGATATAATGTAGTCTAAGGATAGTAGTGTTGCCTAAATGATGAACTCGTACCAACAGAACTAGAAGCAATAGTAGAGGTCGTCACTCTATGTAACATCTCAGTTTCTGGTCCTTCGTTTTTGTTACATCGAGTCACACATGGAGAAGCACACCCATAAATCATTAAAACATAACACTGAGACACTACATGTGTTAATTGCCAAGAACTGAGACATTACTATGTCTATCATCGATCCAATATCATCAATGATGCAAACACATGTATACATCTATTCATCTCATGGATGTACCAAGAGATATTAATAGGAGATAAAGTATGATAAATCTCATCAAAACTCATGAATTAAATTAAATAAAACTAGACATAAAGTATTCAAGGAATAGTTTGAAAACAGGTCCATATGGCTCAATACCATTTCATAAAGTCACTAACACAAAGATAATTAAAAAGGGTCATATGCCTAGTTCCACAACTGTTCATGAATAGAAATAAAATAAGTCGAATCACGACCTCCTCACTGACGTCTGCAACTATCAATTAGTACCTAGCTATACTGGAACTCGAACGGTCTTAAAGGCCACCTGGAATAGAAATGTGGGATGAACCCAAGAGCCTAGTAGATCAT
The DNA here is from genome assembly GCA_030144865.1 of Tinospora cordifolia. Taxonomy (NCBI): domain Eukaryota; kingdom Viridiplantae; phylum Streptophyta; class Magnoliopsida; order Ranunculales; family Menispermaceae; genus Tinospora; species Tinospora cordifolia. Next base: position 10,567 of record JAJIYU010003887.1, read on the forward strand.
ACATTGTACATCCATAATATTATTTAAGTCAAAATATCAAACATACAAACACTTGACATTCATTAGGTGTTTCAAACATTCAATTGTTCAACAATTGTTAATTAGACTAAAGGACTAACTCCTGGCGTTCTCTCATTACTATCATCATATCATAAGGAGAAGAAGGAAAATGCACAATTGCTATATTCTAATGGGATATAGGAGCACACCCATCACCCAACCTGGGAGCTTGGGTCTATTGCTCCATCAACACGAATTAGGGTGTCACCTATCATTTTGTCATCAAGACCTACGAACTAACAATTGTTCAATCATGAGAATACCCACAGTGATCCATCGTGGACCACTGCGTTGGTATGTAGTTCAAATCTTAATTTAACTTCACTTAAACATAATTGGTATCTCATAACTAGAATATCATTTCATCACATATGATGCATCAAGTACTTTAATCATGTTGAACCTTTCATGACAGTTAAGATTGAATTTTACACATTTCATGCTATCAAAACCTAGAAGTATCAACATAGGTACATAAAACATGTTATCACAATATTCATGCAATCATATATCATTCAAATCATACCCTAGCATGTCTCTAGGCATTCAAGTAAAATAAACAACAATCATGTTCAACATTTAAAACTCAAATAAGACTAGGGAGCAAGGTAATTATTCCCGCCTATATAATTTTGTGCATTCTTTGTAAACCTTTGCTTTGTTGCTCCCCTCGTCACGTAATCTTCAATCTTTAGTGAATTACTACCATTTTTTGTTGTTTATTACATTTTTAATATTCTAAATTCACAATCTAATGATTTTCAAGTCATGGGTGTGTTGTATGCAAAAGAGTATGAAATAATTATCATATTGTGTCCATTAACTAATTAGTAACAAGGTATAGGAACGGTATTGAGGTAATCAAGGTTTCGTGCACAAAAAGTCCAAAAATTGAATTTCTCATCGTGTTGCTGCTATACTCCTGGCATTACAGTGTAACGTGAGGTTATTCTCACATGTCATGTGTTATCGTGTGCAGCATTGCGATATTTACTAGGTATTTAAACGATCGCACTTTGTTTGTACTTTCTTTGTTTCTCCCATGCATGGAGCCTCAATACATCAAACTTAAGGTTTAAAAACAAATGTTTTAATGGATAGGAAAATCTTATACTTTGGCCTGATTCGTAGCTCTGCTCATTTGTCTCATCGGAATGATTGGTTTCAACACTTTTACAGTTCTGTCAAATGAAGCAGGGTTTTGGAACTTGTCACAATTGATTCTATTTTCAACAGAACACAACAAGGGATTTGGATAACCCTCGGGTGTTAGTTTTACCCCCTTACACATTTTTTCATGATTCCAAGGCTCTACTGCATGGTTGTAGCACTTTGTTTGTGCAGTTCTGCTTCTTCCTCTGTTGTGTGATAGTTTGGAACGGATAGAACAAATTAGAACCAACTCAAAATACATATGGAAGCAAGACAATGATAACCAAGGGCGACTGGCTTCGGTTGGTGGGGAAGAGTGTGACACTATCCAATGAATGGTGAAAATTAGGTTTTCTACACTAATATACATATATATCTCGCGTTACAATGGTGCTCCAAGCCTCCATTTCTGGTCTTTTAATTGCAGTATTACAGTATTGCATCCCAATACTGCGATACTAAGACTATTTTTAATCACAGTACCATGTCTTAGCACTAGGGCACCACGTCTTAACCAAAAATTTTGAGTTTATAATTGCAGCACCGTAGTATCGCTTTTCAGTATTATGGTACTTTGTTGGTGTCCCAAAATTACAAAATTCAATCACAATAATGCGGTAGCTTGACCCAGCACCACAGTCCCCATGCAAAAATCGTATTTTCTCAAATTGTGACGCACTACCACGGTACTAATTTTTGGGTACCATGATAGTCGCACGGTTGTGTCTTTTTTTTTTTGAAACTTTGAGGTATTACACTCTATTAGCAGGGGTCAAGGGGGACCTATGGCTTTTGCCAAGTTCTTAACCTTGCTCACATGTCGTTTCATGGTTTTCTTTACCGATAGAACGAGCCGTCTATGTTTATATGCAAACAATTATACTTATGTTAATTTGATATTATATAACTAATTAATTATTTTTATTAAATATATGTTGGATATGTTTTTGCTTTTATTACTTGAACACAACAAAAAATAAAAAATGGAAAAAATATAACATATAAATTCACCTTATTAAAATAAAAAGGTAGTACCATTGATTACTTACTTCTTCTGGTTCAATTTGAAAATCCCTTGATAGTTTATTGTCTACCGCTAATGACATTCCTTCCTCTTCTTCAACATTAACATCCTCACATCTAATTCAATTCGTGAAATATTAAGATCAACCCATTAATTGATAGTACTTTTGACTACCATAAAGTGTTGGTCGCCCATATTATTATCTCAATACACATTTTCTCGTGCACCAACCAATGATGAACTTGTTTCTTCAATTTCAACTATAGAATGTGTTTCACCTCACTCTGGCCTCACCATTAGTTACGATAAATAATAAATTTGACATGCTTGCAATGCCAAGAGAAAAGGTTTGTATTTCTTGAATCATCTTCAATAATTCACACATACTAATATGTAGTCTTTATGAACCCTTGCATTGATATTTGGTGTTGGATCAAACTAATCGCACTTAAACGAAATGGCTTATTTAACGAAAAGGTTAGGGAATTCAAGTTTAAGGACTTTAGTCAATTTACTATAATAGTCATAAGTGTTTTCACCATAATTTGAACCTTTAAAACAAACGTCTGTATTTTTCATTACCTTACTGACCCATATATTTCTATGTGGAATTTGTGCTGATTCACAAAATATACTAGGTATGTTGTTATGGATCTTAATGTATTGAATGCCAAGTCAAAAATGAATTGATTTTGAATAAAGTTTGTTAGATCATTTTCCTTAATTAAAAAAATCTCAAACATATTTAACGTATAAACATGTATGAATGACTTAACATATACTATATAATAAGATTACTCACATAGAAATTGAATTAGTTTGTAGACTCTCCTTCAGGCCTATAAGCAACTTGTAATACTCTAAAAAATTTGTATTTAATTAAATGAAATTCAAAATCAATTCAGTAAAATTGGGTGCAACATAAAATCGAACGCATTTTGAGGCTAAATTTGGCAAGTTTCCAAAAGTTTCATTTGGGGACCTTTAGGGACCCAAAGCAACCTAAAACGAAGTAAGGTGACATAAACCAAGTAATTGGACAATATATCCAAAATTTATAACAAATGGTCATAATTAGGGTTTTTATTAGCCAAACTTCTTCAGGGGTCCAAATTTGGAAAGAATTGACATTTACGGTAAGTTGGAGAATCGAAATGCCCCGAAACAAAATGGAATTACATGAACTAACAAAATGATTGACATATTCAAAAAGCTGGACAATTGACCAAGATTTGATTTTAGTTTGTCTAGTGACCTCTGTGGGTCTTAAGTAAAGAAAATTTTTGAGGAAAAATTACCTTGGCCAAACCATACATTAAAATTTGCATTAGGTTCATGTGATTCCAAAACTATATGTTATAAATCATAATTCCTTGTAAATAAAGAGATATTAACTTTTATTTGATTTTTGTGAACCCATGAAGTTATGGCCACCCCAAGCATGTGCAAGTTACATGGGTAGAATACCATGATCATGTACACCCTCACCCTACCCAAAGCTCCATGGGATGTGTTCGTTACTTGAATCCATACAAAATGATCCTACATACCATGTAAATGATTCAGTACACTACACCTATGAGAAGTTTCCCCATGGTTAGAAACCAAGACAAGTGATCCCATGTACCAAGATAAATGATCAAGTGTACCCATGCACCCTAAAAACGTCTACACTATGTGTGTGCACTCCACATATGCAAATTCTAAATGAAGAGAGTTTTTCAGAATTTTTAAGACCTTGATCTTGTGTCTTTAGAGTTTGATCATGTACTCACCAGCCACCTTTGCTCAAGGAAACAATTCCCAAATAAAAAATGCCAAAATTAGAAGTGTTTTTTTATGCATGAATGTGTGATGACCAAGCAAGAAACAAGCAATGGAAAGTTGCTAGGTGCCCAAATCTGATTCTATATGGACGTCCCAACTGAATTAGAACATAATCTAGACCCATTTTATGTTCACATATGGTTAGGAACCAAAATTATGCTCATATCTTTGGAATAGAAATCCTAGTGGGTCTGCTTGTCCAAACCATGAACATACTTGCCCAAACCATGCAAAAAGTCCTAGATATGTATGTAAAGGTTTTCTTGTGATCGTGCCCAAAATGTCCTCCCTTGTGCTCATGAACATCTATAAAAACCACCCTCTTGCTCTGTAACACCCCAACCATGAGTCCATGTTACTTTACAAATGACACAAACTTGACTTTCTATTTTTTAATACCTCATACCTTAGAGTAAATTCAAGAATACAAATTTTCACATAAGAAAATTAAGACAATTAAAGATAAAGAAAAATTTAACTCCTTTATTCATAAAAAGGAAAATATATAACTTTCTAATGTAAAAGTAAACTATTACATTGTTGATCAAAAGAAGTTCATAACCTATAAAATAAAAATTAAATTTCAGCGAAAGACTTATTCAAAATTGGGCAACATGACATTGCATTAAAAGGAAACTTAAAAAAAAAATAGAAACTATCCAAATTCCATGGTCTTCATAATTTAATTTCTTGAAAAAAAAAGGGGAAGGGATGAGCACAAAGCTCAGTGGATCTTTTTCAAACAACCATTTTCCAAATTCAAACCAATAACACATTCATATTTTAAACACTTGCATACATTAGGCGTTTCAAGCATCCCTTTATTTAAAGTTGAGACTTTAGACCAAAAGGGTTTTTAGGCCCTTGATGTTCTCAACAAAGTACCTCCTTAGAGTGAAATATAACTTTTCTTAGCCAATTTCATTGGACTTTTGGACTTCAAGTGAACTTACCCACTAACCAAGTACTTTGGTCTTAAAACCATATGAACTAATCATATAAAAAGAACATCCATAGCAACCCACATGTTTGCTATGATGGTACGTAGTTATTTTCACCATCTCCTTTTATTAAATCTTGAATCATCAATTAAACTTCAGAATATGAGACTAAGATCAATAAAATTCAGATTATGAACAATCTAAAAATCAAATCATGAAACAACCATAATCATACATCATTCCTTGAAATAAAGCCTAAGCATGATACTAAACATGGCATGAATATTATGAATGCATAAATTCAAACAATAATCAAATCTAAAACTAAAATATATATTAGGATACTAGAACTAAAATTATTTTGATTTCAAAAGCCAAACAACTAATGAACATGCTAGAAATTTGAATAAGAAAAAGGGGCGTTCTAGAAATCACTTCCACTTTATGATGTTTTCTCTCCAAAGTTTAGATAAGAGTTCCCAATGTACAAGTACCAAGAAAATCACCCAAGATGAATCCCCAAACCAAGAACTTCTCATACTCAAGAGGGAAAAGAATGGTGAGAAGGGATGCCAAGAAGAGGGCTTAGAGTATAAGAGGAAATCTCAACTCTTGGTTCTTGGGATGAGAGGAATGGTGAGCATGGGGGCTTTATATAGAGTTCAAAATAGTGTAGAATGACAAGTTTGTGGTATTCTCCTTGTAGGAAACTAGCCAATTCTTCAAAATTTCATGCCACCCAAGCATAGGAGAATAGCAAGTGTATTTGGATAATTTTTTTGGAATTTAGAAACAAATTTTTGAAATTTTGGAAGTATTTTCATGGATTTTCGGTTAATTTCTCATTTTATTTTTGGATCATTTAATTTGGACCGTTGGATCTTCCTTGATCGTAGTGTGTGGATCTCTTTCGCGATCACCAAACGTGGTTTTGATCTAGATGCTTGGATCTTCCTCGAGCGCAGCACCCGGATCTCGTTCGCGATCAACAAAACTTGCCTCGACCATTGGATCAACCTCGAGTGTGGTGTGCAGATCTTGTTCGCGATCACCGAACGCGGCTTTGACCTGGATACTTGGATCGTCTTCGAGCGCATCACCGGATCTCGTTCACGATCAACGAAAGTTGCCTAGACTGTCAGATCGAGTGGATCGATTGTGGGCTGTTAGATCCTATTGACTCATTGCTCCTGCGCGTTCAGTGTGGCTGTGATCTCATTCGTTGGATCTAATGGATTGATCGTGGATCGTTGGATCGTGGTGATTCAGTGCATCCGGACATTCGATGCGGGCTTGATCGTGGCCGTGGGATCTTAGATCGTGTGGATTACACATTTTTGGCCATTGGATGCAGTTTCTAATACCAAAATTAATTTTTAAGGTTTTTATTATCCGAACTTTGCCAATTATACACCGAATTTCACTTTCTAATATGGTTTATTACACATTTCCTTCTATTTTATTAATTTTTGCTAATATTATCCCCTTTCTAGTTCTCTAATATTGTATTTATTAGATATTTTTTCATTTCTTTAATATTACCAACAATTAATATTTCATATTTCTCTATACTTTCTATTTCTTCATTTCTATGTATTTATCTCATATTTTTACTTTCAGAGAGGTTAGACTAATTATATAATTCACTCTACTTACTTTATATTGGATAATTAATTCCATAATTGTTCCACTACTTGCATAATTATAAATTAATTTTTTATACAAATAATATTTGATAATTCTACTAACCTTATATCATTAGTTAGATTATCTTGATACTAAGATTTCATCTGCCTCCAATTATTGTAGAATTTTTCTCAATGAATTTTATTTCATTAATAACTTTTTGTTGACAAAATTACGAGGTATTACAACTCACATTTATCTCATTCCAAAGCAAAGAGTTGACACTTCCCTCTTTTCTTGTTTTTGCCCTCTTCTCACTTCTCTTTTCTCTCTTGTGTGAGAAGTTCTAATTTAAGTATTTCAGAGAGTTGTTGAAGTTGTTTTTTTTTGGTGGTTAAAAGTTGTTAAAGTTTTGAAAGTGGTAGATAAGGGGAACCTTTGCCAGATTCAACAAGAAACTCGGATTAAGGTGAAGGGGATTTCTAGAACAGTACCTTCTTATTTTGAATTCTTACATTTTCATGCATGTATAGTTTTAGATTTCAGCAGGTTTAATATTAGTTTTCAGCATGCTTAATCATGTTTCAATCTCAGTTTAGCATTTTTTTATGTTTTCATCACTCATGAGAGCATGTCATGCTTAGAATCCATGTTTAGGATTTATTTTAAAGTTTCAAGCATGCCATATGATGTTTTCATGCTTTCTTGGTTGTTTAAAATACTGAAATTTATATTTTTAAATTCTTTTATGATTATGTGATCTGAAACACAAAAAAGTGAAGATAAGAATGACGTACTGTCATGGTGATCCATATGGGTGCTATGGGTGTTCTTAACACATGCTTGGAGTGTGTGGTTGCAAAGTGTGACTAACTTGGTATGTGGCATCGAATGGGAAGTAACAAAGATATGTCTTTCCACCCTAAAGATGGGTATCTAAATGAAGATTATCAAGGGAGTCGAACCCTTTTCAGTCATAACGTCAACTTGAACCAATTTGATGTATCAATCACTTAATGTTTGAAAGTGTGTGAATTTGGATGTGTTAGAGATTTTGAAATAATAAGCTAGTTGTTTGATGGATGATCTCACTATGATATGTGCTCACTCTTTTCTTTTTAACATTTTCAGGAAATTTAATATGATGACAATGGAAATCTGATAGTAGCTATGCTTAAAAAACTTCTATTTTCTTTTATTTAATGTAAGGGCATATTGCCAATTTTGTTTTATTTGATTTTGCTAAATTTTTATTTTTCAAGAGTTATGTACTCAAGTTTATGAATTAATTTAAGAATGTAAGTTTCTTTACTTTATTTGAATAAATAAAGAGTTTGAAGTATTCCTTTTTCTACTTGTATTGCACTTGTTGAATTGAATATTAAGCACAATGAAAAGTGTATTCCTGAGGGATTTCAATATGTGTTAGAACAAAGGAATTGAGATGCAAGTTGTCTACTTGTAAATGTAACATAGGATTCAACCCGCCTTATCATTGATCTTCAACTTGTTTTAGGGGGTTGGAGTATGACAAAGGTGGTATCAGAGCTTAGTTGGTAGATGCACTAGGCTAGAATGAGAAAGTCAACTAGTAGCTATTTGACTAGAATTAGAAACTCTAACTAGGGTTTCACCTTGAATTCAATGGAATATTAGAATGCCTATTTTCTATTTTGAAATTGAAAATTGTTTTGGAAAGTGATTTCAAAAAAGAAAGATATGTTTTGAAATATTTTGTTGGATACAAAGACTATAGGTTGATCTGGTAGTGGGTAAGCCTTGTCCCGAGTAAAGCTAAACTTTGAAAGGGAGGTGGGTTATGCCGCCCTAGAAAACGTTATTGCCAAGCAAACTTCAGTCTCGTTGCCCGATCTGGAGGTTGTCCTACTAGCTTATACAAGTAGTCGAAGTTGAAAAACACCCTTACTTTCTATAAAAAGAAGATTAAACGGTGAAAAATTATGTCAAGAAATTGAATAGAAGTTAAAAAGGATGCTAAGGTGGTATCTTGACTAAATAGAGGTTGTGAGTCAACCAGATTAAAACCCTAGGTCAAGGAAAAAGACTTTAGGTAGGAACATGGGTGTAGCCAAGGGTGGCATAGTAGATTAAAAGCATAAAAATTTAGGACATAGGTTAGAAAGTGAAACTTGTGTGAAAATAAAAAATTGTTTGATCAGGACACGAGATTGGGAAGCTTCTATATCTTTCAATTTTTATGTAGTATGGAATGCATAGGAATTTGGGGTTATGGAGGAAGCCTGGACTCAGAGAGTGATGGACCATGTGTGGTGAATGATTGATAACTCCGAAAGAATGGGTTTCTTTATGCTCTGCTGGTATGGGACAGTTGGGTATAGTGGGCTCGAAAACCTTAGTTATCGAGCAATTTGTAAAATTGTTTGGGTGTGGGCTCTATTCTGGGTGAAAGCCTAAGTGGAAAGGGTAGAGTGGTATGAGACATTTGAACCTGAAAGCTTAGGTGGAAGCTTGGAACCTTGCTATGCTAGTTTGATTGTATGATTGCATGATATGCATGTTTTAGTGTTTATTTGCTTTGAGACTAAGAAGCTTGGAACCTTTCCATGCTAGCTTGATTGTATGATTGGATGATATGCATGTTTTAGTGTTTATTTGCTTTGAGACCAAATCCTGTACCCATGCATGAAAAGAACTTAAAAGAAAAACTCTAGGCCACTAAACAAATCGAGAACCTAGAAACATGAATCTAGAGTTATGATAGTGCGAACAAAATGAAAGGCTAAGAAGAAATACGAGCTCGATGAATGAATATGGACAAGACAACTATCTTTTCAAGTCTGGAAGGGCATTTTGTATCTCGAGGATAAGGGAAGACAGGTTGTGTGCCCTAGATTATGATTCTCTTAAATCTTTCATCGTGATACCTTATCGGATACTCAAATGGATTTTGACTTAGAGATAATGACTAGATCCAAGAAATACACTATCAAAGCTGCCTCATCTGGCAAAGACGTCTTAAAAAAAGGCCCTAACTCTGGAACAAGAGTTCAACCGGGAATAAAAGTTGAGGGGGAAGAATAAGATGCCAAGTAATGAAATAGAGAACCTAGAGGCTTAGAAAAAGAATAAGAGTGGTGGTAAGGTACCACAAACTCAAAAACAGGGACAAAATAAAATGAACTGAAAGAACAAGCGAGGAAGTAGGGACTGTGCTATGTAGGTAGAACGTTCATTTAGCATGAAACTGCCAGACTACATCTACTTAGGCTCCTCAACCACAAAACACTCAAGGACGAGGTTAGAATGATCGTTCTTAGGGCAGACAACAACAACAGAATGCCAACCAAGGGCAGAATCAGGGTTGTGGTAAAAAATAGGCCAGAATGTTCACTGTGGAGGCCCAAGAAGATCAATACCCTTAGTAGAAACCCTAGTAGCCTAATGTTAGGACAAAAAAAATTAATTTTTAAAATATAATTAGTTGAAGAGATTCTTAAGACTCGCTATATATTAACATTTATTTTGGCTTTGAATAAGGTTTTGTACTTATAATTTTTAATTAACGAAAATGAATTCCTTAGGAACCCTTGTTGCCTCGCGTTAAATATTCGAACGAGAAAAAAATGTTAGTTACCTGATGTAAAAATCCCAAAGCTTGCTGTGTGGTCAAGTCCACTGAATCGAAGGTGGAAAATGTTCAACCTAAAACGGTTATACCAAATAATTAAAGACTTTAGGATGGGTGTGACCCTAAATGAAAGAAAAGCCTATATCTATAAGCAAATCTTGCCATCGGACCTATTACATCAAATCAGGGATGACCAAAAGGCAAGATGAATGGCTTACAAGCTTGATGGAGAAAGTAAATGGTATAAGCATACTAATCATGGGTTAAATACTAAAAGTACCCAAAGACTTAGGAAGAAAACACCGTGTGGGTAATTGTGGACCGTCTCACTAAAATGGCTTAGTTACTACCAGTTAGATCCACAGATCAAGTCAGTAAGTTTAAGAGAGTATTAACATGGCCCCATTTGAAGCTCTTTATGGAAGACCCTACAGATCACATACCTGTGGGGTTGAACTTGAGGATCATGTATTAACTAGACCAAATTTGGTGGAAGAAATGAATAACCAAGTCAAGTTAATATAGAAAAGGTTGACTACAGCACAAAGTCGTTAGAAGAGCTATGCTAACAAGAGGAGAAGACCACTAGAGTTCCAAGTTAGGGATAAGGTATTTTTGAGAATTAGTCCTCAGAAGGGCATCAAGAGTTTCAAATTCAAAGGAAAGTTATCTCTAAGGTTTGTCGGACCCTTTGAAATACTTAGAAGAATTGGGGAATGTGCTTATGAGTTGGACCTACCAAACCGAATGACTTCAGCTCATAACGTATTCCATGTATCCATGTTAAGAATGTATGAACCTGGCCTCTTTCACATCATCCACTGGGAGGAAGTGAATATTCAAGATGATGCTACTTATGAGGAAAAATCAGTCAAAATCTTTGACCATAAAGTACAAAGTCTATGAATGAAGGATATCTTGTTAGTAAAGATACGGTAGAAACATCACGGGGGTAAATAAACTACATGGAAACTCGAAAGTGAGATGAAGACAAAGTATACACACCTGTTCACTAGAAATCCTTAGTTATGTACAAATTTTGAGCAAAAAACTTTTCTAAGGAGGGTAGGTTGTAATACCCTAAAAACTCTGTATTTAATTAAATGAAATTCAAGATCAATTCAGTAAAATTGGGTGCAAAATAAAATTGGAATCATTTCGAAGCTAAATTTGATAGGTTTCCAAAAGTCTCATTTGGTGACCCTTAGGGACCCAAAGCAACCTCAAACGAAGTAAGGTGACATGAACCAACTAACTGGACAACATATCCACAAATAATAACAAATGGTCAAGATTAGGGTTTTTATTTGCCAAACGCCATTCAGGGGGTCCAAATTTAGAAAGAATTGACATTTAGGATACTTCGGGGAATGGAAATGACTCGAAATGAAATGACATGAACTAATAAAATGAATGACATATCCAAAAATTATGACAATTGACCAAGATTTGAATTTTTATTTGCCTAGTGACCTCAGTGGGTCTTATAGAAGGAAAGTTTTTGAGGAAAAAATTACCTTGGGCCAAACCATACCTTAAACTTTGCATTAGGTTTATGTGATTCCACAACTATAGTTTATAAATCACAATTCCTTATAAATAAAGAGATTAATTTTTATTTATTTTTTGTGAACCCATGAAGTCATGGCCACCCCAAGCATGTGCAAGTCACATGGGTGGAATACTATGATCATGTGCACCCTCACCCTACCCAAAGCTCCATGGGATGTGTTCTTTATTTGAATCCATACAAAATGGTCCTATGAACCATGCAAATGATTTAGTACACCACACTTATGAGAAGTTTTCCCATGGTTAGAAACCAAGATAAGTGATCCCATGTATAAAGATAAATGATCAAGTGTACCCATGCACCTAAAAACGTCTACACCATGTATGTGTGGTCCACATGTGCCAAATTTCAAATTAAGAGAGTTTCCTTGGATTTTCAAGACCTTGATCTTGTGTCTCCCAAGTCTAATCACGTACTCACTAGCCACCTTTACTCAAAGAAACAATTCCCTCATAAAAAATGCCAAAACTAGAAGTGTTTCTATGCATGTTTGTGTGATGACCAAGCAATAAACAAGCAACGAAAAGTTGCTAAGTGCCCAAATCTAATTTTATATGGACGTCCCAACTAAATTAGAACATAATCTAGACCCATTTTGTGTTCACACTTGGTTAGGAAACAAAATTGTGCTCATATCTTTGAAATAGGAATCCTAGTGGGCCCATTTGTCCAAACTATGAACACTCTTGCCCAAACCATGCAAAAACGTCCTAGATATGTATGGAAAGGTTATCTTGTGATCTTGCCCAAAAAGTCCCCCCTTGTGCTCATGAACATCTATAAAAACCCCCCCTCTTGCTCGCATTTATCTCATTCATAAGTAAAGAGTTGATACTTCACTCTTTGCTTGCTCTTGACCTCTTTTTGGCACCTCTTCTCACTTCTCTTTTCTCTCTTGTGTGAGAAGTTTTGATTTTAGTATTTTAGAAAGTTATTAAAGTAGTTTTTGTTGGTGGTTAAAGGTTCTTGAATTTCTGAAAGTGGTAGATAAGGGAAATCCTTGTCGGATTCAACAAGAAACTTGGTTAAGGTGGAGGAGATTTCCAGAACACTACCTTCTTATTTTGAATTCCTAGTATGTTCATGCATGTGTAGTTCAAGATTTCAGCATGTTTAATATTAGCTTTCAGCATGTTTTTATGTTTTAATCACTCATGAGAGAATACCATGCTTAGAATCCATGTTTAGGATTTATTTCAAAGTTTCAAGCATTCCATATGATATTTTCATGCTTTCTTGGTTGTTTAAAATTCTGTAGTTTATATTTCAAAATTCTTTTATGATTATGTAATCTTAAACACAAGAAAGTGAAAATAAGAACCACGTATTGTCATGGTTATCTATATGGGTGCTATGAGTGTTCTTAAACATGCTTGGAGTGCGAGGTTGCAAAGTGCAACTAAGGGATACTTGGTACATGACATCAAATGAAAAGTAACAATGAAATGTCTTTCCACCCTAAAGAGGGGTATTTAAATTACGATCATCAAGGGAGTAGAACTCCTTTCAGTCATAACACCAAGTTAAACCAATTTGATGTATGAATAACTTAATGTTTGAAAATGTGTGAATTTGGATGTGTTAGAGATTTTGAAATAATAAGCTAGTTGTTTAATAGATGATTCACTGGGCTATGTGCTCACCCCTCTCTTTTTAACATTTTTAGGAAATTGAATATGATGGCAATGAAAATTTAATAGTAGCTATTTTTAGAAAGCTTCTATTTTCTTTTATTCAATGTAAGGGCGTGTTGCCAAGTCTTCTGCTAAAGTTTTTATTTTTAAAGAGTTATGTACTCAAGTTTATAAATTAATTTAAGAATGTAAGTTTCTTTACTTTCTTTGAATAAATAAAGAGTTTTAAATATTTCTTTTTCTACTTGTACTGCACTTGTTGAATTAAATATTAAGCATAATGAAAAGTGTATTCCTGAGAGATTTCAATAAGTGTTAGAAAAAAGGAATTGAGATGCAAGTTGTATACTTATAATTGTAACATAGGACCCAACCCACCTTGTGGTTGAGCTTAAGCTTGTTTTTATGGGGTTGAGGTGTTACATAACTGCTTAATTGGAGACATTGAGGTAATTGCTATGTACGTTGTTGATAAATATTTTATAACAAGTATAATTAAATAGGTATTGTCAACTATATCAATTTGGTGCGGTCTTTGGTTAAGTTTATAAAGTTCTAACAAATATTAAGTTACTAAATATATAGTTGCAGTTTATAGCCATTAAGAAGAATGTATAGTTGTGCAACTTGATACTCCTCATTTGTTAACATTCTTCTTTTATGTCAACCAAATGATCAATCAAGATATGTGAAGATCGATAGGTTTCCCTCAATTTTTTGACTGACTATAATCACCCTAAGACTTGTAATGCGTCCACGTCAATATGAATTTTTAAAAATTCAAAATAAATATAAAAATGAGTGGAAAATCGTTTTTAATGATCATTGTATGATATTTAATCAAGATAAACTTTATTAGAACATTCGGATAGCTAGAAACGTGCAGGAAAAAGTGTTAAAAAATAAGGCATCTTACTGCCGACCGCGGTCCGTCTGATGCCGAACGCGGTCCATGATGTGAAAAACCCAGAAAAAGTGCAGAACACACTGTGGACCGCGGTCCTTACAGGCCGACCGCGGTCATCAGTAAAAATGTGCAAAAACGAGAAAACTAGGTTACATTGGTGACCGCGGTCCGTAAAGTGCCGACCGCGGTCCATAAAGGGATGACCGAGGTCCGTCTGACGACGACTGCAGTCCGTGTGCGAGCTATATATATGTTTCAAGCGCAGAATTTCTCATTTTGCACTAAAACGATTCGGGATTTGGAGAGGAGCAATAGGGGCGATTTATAGGTGAGCTCTCTGATTTTCTTTGAGTTTTCTTTAAGTTTTGAGTTCATCTAAGAGTAGTTGTCAATAGCTTGTGAATCAAAGTAATTAAGATCTGTTCATGAACTTGGTATTGTGAGTTTAGTGGCTGGAAACCAAGCCAAACATGAGGAACCGTTGTCTATTTCCCTTGTATGTGTGTTTGGACACTAGTATGATGGATTTAGGATGGCTGTTTGGTGATAGAAATGAAGGGATCGATTTCATTGAAAGTGAATCTCGTTTTTGAGGCTTGATCAATGGGTTTTGATGAGCAAAAATGTAAACAACCATTCTTTAGTTAGTTTACGTGTTTAAATGATTATTGGGTGTCCAAAACACTAGATTTAAGTGTTAAACTGGAATGGAACTCACAAGTATGGTGTGCAT
>JAJIYU010003888.1:0-25546 GCA_030144865.1 Tinospora cordifolia
TTGCCCCACTTCAGTAAATAGTATGCCCTTAAAAGGTTAAAATTCCCCCAAGAGAACTTTAAATCAAAATTTGTTTCCTCGAATTTTTTTTTTTTTTTTTAACCTCCCCCCCCCCCCCCCCTCTTTTTTTCTTTTCTGTTTTTTAAAAAATTGCCACTTGTCTACTAGTGATATTGGATCTTCTTTTAGCCTAAAACCCGTCCGAGCTGATTTCGTCAATTTTAATAACCTCAACCTAACATAATGATGCGTTTATTCAATTATATGGGGCAACTAAATTGCTTCCAGTCATTCACTCTGTTGTTTCAAGAATTAAGTCAACATGTCACAGGTAATCAGATCTTTCTTAATTACAATTGTCCATAATATTTTAGGTTGCTCTACCTCTATTTTTATTTTTACTTCAGGAAATTCCATCCTCCGAGCAAACAACATTGGAATTTTGAAGATGGAGACATGTTACCTGGGAATGACATCCAAAAAGCTTTTGATCAAGGAAAGTTTGCCCCCTTTTGAATAGAGAATTTCTCCTCCAACCATCCAATCTCTTTGACAGCATTTTAAGAAGTGGATATCAAAAGGAGGAAAATAAGGGATTACATCTCAAAGGAAGACTAAGGTATGTCAACAACCACTGGCCCACGAAGCATCCACAAGATGCTGCAATACCCGAAACATTCTTCGGTGACTGCTGAAATTCCAACCATTTGGCATTTTTTTTCAAGTTAAGCTTCAACCTTGATATCCAATAAAACCCCTAAATGATCTTGAAGGTAACATCTAAACTATCACCATTGTTATTTACCAAAAATAAGTAGTCATCTGTGAGCTGAATATGGGAAACAAGCAAAACATTTTGTTCGAATTTGAAACCATTAATAGCCTCATGGGGTTTGCTTTGTCCATCATTCTAGCCAACACCCGTGCTACCAAAATATTGATCCCATAGAAGCCTCTAAAAGAGTCAGGAGGCCCTTGCTTGAATGACCTTGGACCATAAGCTAGTTTTCTTGGAAATGAATCTGTGGTTTGACACCCTTTCAATTTGAAAATAAATGGTGCTCCCACAAAGATTTTGAGGCCAATGTTTAGTCACGGTGGTCCTCATCCTCGATTCATGGCTAGGAAGGACACAAATTTCTCGTTCAATTGTAGTCATTAGTGGATAAGGTCTTCGAATTAGTGCATAAAGGAGGGAGTTGGATGAGACGTTGGATTAGAATGTATGGAGAAAGGGACTTGCTACCTTCTAGAGACTCTTTTAAGGGAATATTAGAACAGCTTTCTTTGAGGATGAACTGGATGGCGCTACAAAAAACTAAAATCAAATGGATAAAAGAGTAGGATCCCAATACTTGATTCTTGAACAATGTACTGGAAAGTAGAAGATCCAGGAATTTCATTACAAGTATTGAAAAGGAAGAGGACTTAATGATGAAAAAAGATGTGACACAAGAAATTGTAAATTACGTTGGTTTTTGCATCCAACAGTCACTTGTGTTGCAAAATTAAGAGATTGACTTAGGGAGTAAAAAACTAGGAGGATAGGACTTTCTTGGGAGACCTATTGAGGAGTTAGAGATAAAGGGGAAGCATCTTTCGTCTTAAGGACTCAAAGTCTTTGACAATTGATATCAAATGAATTTCCAATGCCTTTTTTGCAAAAATATGGGGATATCTTGAAGGGGATGTTATGAAGGTGTTGAATGAGTTTTACTCATTGAGGATCATTAATTATGATGTGTATATCAGCCATGTTTGGAAAGAAAACCTTTCAAAAAAGTCAAGGACTTTTGCCAAATAAGTTATCATGAGCTTGTGTGAAATCATTACAAAAACTCTATCACTTTGTCTTAGGTATGTTTTTCATAAGATTGTGGGGGAGTCATAATTGACCTTTACTAAAGGGAAGCAAATCTTGGATGCAGTTTTAGTGACCAATGACGTGGTTGAGGATTATTGAATGAGGAAAATAATAGGGGTAGACTTTAAAGTGAATTTGCTAAAGTCTGTGATTTGATGAAATGGGGATTCCTAGAATATGCAATGAGGGTAAAAGGCTCTAGAAGTCGTTGGATTTTGTGAATGATGGGATGTGTTCCCTTGTTTACTTATTTGGTAGTTATCAATGGCCACCCTAGAGGGAGATTTGCAGCTCAATGAGGTCTTTGGCTAGGGAACCCACTTTTACCCATCCTTTTTACAATTGTGGCTAATAGCTTAAGCAAATCGATGTCAAGAGCTAGGGAATTGTTAAAGGATTTCGGGTGGGTAGAGGGGGGGTTTTAAGTTTCTCACTTATAGTATGCAGATGACACAATATATTTGGTAGTAGGTGACACAAAAAATGTGTACCATGCACTGAATGTTCTTTATTGCTTTAGTGAAATATCGAGCGTAAAAATGAATATGGCAAGGTTAAACGGTAGGATCAATGTGTAGTTGGAGGATTTAGTGAGGTTGGCAAACACAGTTGGGTGCTTTATAGGAGAATGGCCAATAAGTTATTTGGGGTTGTGAGGTGGAAGTCCAACATGTACCAATTTTTGGGAGCTTATCCTTAACAACATTTCTACGAGGTGGGATGGATGAGTATATTTCCTCGTTTAAGGTGCCAAGGAAGATAGAGTGCGTAATTGAGAAAAAAATGAAGGACCTTTTGGTAGAGAAAAACTGGGGAGAGACTATTGTCTCTTGTCAAATGGTCTCTAGTTCAAGGTTCAATGGCAAAGGGTGGATTGGGGATTGGAAACATCTAGAGGATGAGCCTTGCCTTGTACGAGAGGTGGGTTTTGAGGTCTTTACAACAGTGCAGATACTTTATGGGTCAAAGTGGTGACGTGTAGATATGGTCAACTCTCCCTTGATGGGATAGATAGCTATATTGGTGGCATGAGGGGTGTCATTGGAAGGCCATGGAAATTTATTGCCTCCTTAAATCCATGATGTTTTGGGAAAGTTAATGGGATAGTTAGCTTCTTTTTTATTGTTTTTGTTTTTGTTCCATGATTAGAGCAACAATAGTCCCTCAACCAACTTTGTGGAGCCTACGATTACTTAGGGCCCCAACACCTCCTAGATAATAAGTTGAGGCCTCTTCCCTCTTGCTCTGTCTTGATAATGTTATTCTTTCAATTTTGGAGGTCAATTATTTTGGTCCTTAGAGTTGTCTTTGCACCCATGTAAATTATATTTTTCCAATTTGCTATCTTCTTCTCATACTCCATTGTTTATCTTTGTGAATCATATTTGGAAGGCGTTTGTGCCATCTAAAGTGAAGATATTCGGGTGGCTTGTAGCCTATTGGAGGATCAATTCTCATGATATGGTATTAAAAAGAATGCCAAATTTATACATCTCTTTTTCTTAATGCATTTTATGTGGAAAGGATGGTGAGTGTGTCGGTCACATGTTTCTTTCCTGCAAGTTTATTTGAAAGTTAGGGGGTAGATGGGTTCGTTGAAGATTGTCTTGTGGTGGTTCATCTGGGTGGTTATTATAAAGATCTCAAAAAAGAAAGAAAAAAAATAGAAATAAAAGATTAGTGTGGCCCACAATAAAATAAATAAATAAATAATAGAAAGTTACGTATTCTAATACAATTAGGAGACTATATCGAGGTTCTTTATATAAACCCAATTTCCTCTTATTTTAGAACATTTCAAACTTTCTTAAAACTATAGAATTGTCAAAAGGGAACGAGAAAGCATCAAGAAGTCATTTGCGATGGTCTAGAAATACACTCGAAGAGTGGATTGACGATTCAAGTCATATTTTCTTTTATTTTTCTTTACATTCTTAAAATGGGTGAAAAAAATTCTTAGTTTGAATTTATAGATATAAATTAAAATTGTGAAGTGAAAAACATATATTAGAAATTTGATATATATATATATATATTCAATTCACTTGTATATATGTAGTGATTTATGCATTATACATACTATGATGGATTTAGTTATATGTATAAATATATATTTTATTACACAAAGCAAGAAAACTCCTTATTTTACATATTCAATTATTTTTATATTAAATAATAAATAATGACTACAACATCGTTTATCATATATAATATAGTTATTTACTAGTATTTGTTATGAATATATATGTGTATAAAATAGATAAGCAGTTATTATTTTCAGGTACAGTGGAATTATGAGTTTGAAGATTATAATTTTGAAAATACGTGATATTGGAATATAGGAACTTAGAGAAAGATCAAAAATCAATTTAGAGGTTATATAAGCTGATTGGAGCACAATGAGGCTTAGAGGTGAGTATAGCTCCATTGTCCTATTGCGTGCATATCTTTATAAATATATAAATTGTTTAATTATGAATTGTGAAATATTATGCATGTGTGAATAGTTCATATGTTGTATTTATTTATGAGTTACATAGATATTGAATATCAATATTTTTATGCTTGAAATATTGCATGTTTTAAAAAAAAGGAGTTTTATTGGAGTAAGGAAAGAATTTCCTTAAAACAATCCCGAGTATCAATAATTATGAATCGATGGGTGGAGGGTTCCTAGGTTTGTGGCGTTGATATAAATGATAATTTTTTCACCTAAAACCATGGAGTGGTTATCGGATATAGCGGGCATGATGTTGATTCTGTCAAGTTATTACTCCTTGAAGCTGATAACCTTGGTATAAGCGTAGTTGGAATTTGAACTACATTTCATTGAATGGTTTTTATCGGTATGATTTTGTTTTGAATTATCTATTTATTTTGACTTAATAATTATGTACTTGCATTCTTGCATGTGCATTATCTGATTTATTAACTCATGTACCATTTTAAATTATTGGTGAATACATATATGATGGAGCATGCAGCATTATTTCACTGGGCTTTTAGTTCATCTCATATTTTATTTTATTTTATTTACACCTTTTAGGTTCATCTAGTGTACAAGAGAAGGGCAAGAGAGTTGTCTATTAAATTGGATTACTCACTTAGTTTGAGTGTAAGTATAAGATGACTTGATATAGATTTAAAATTAATAGTAGTAATAGTAGTTTAATTTGATATGTACATTAGAAAAGATTTATGTGGGTCAGTTGAACCCCTTATGTTGGCTTTCAAACATATTGTTTATTTTAGAAGATTTCTGCTAGTTATGAGGCTTATGACATATTAATAATATATATTTTTTTAAAGACTTGTCTTGTTGTATTAGTTGGTTGGATTGGTATTGTGCAGGTTGTGATAAAGTTACTAGTGCTCGATGTTGAGTGCTAACTCGAGCAACTTGCCTCTCTAGATATTTGGAGTGGGTCTCATCACAGTTATCCCAGCCAGCTGCAAGGTGCGGCATTGATAACTAATCTTGCTACAGTAAGGGTGTTTGATTAGAACAAAATAACCGCACATTCAACTCCCTTAAAAGAGATTGAAGGAGTTTGTGAGTTTATAAAGCTTGCAATGAGTTCTTGGATGTTCTCCTCTAAATGGAACAATGGTTTCTCCCCTCAGATTGGAGTATGGATGGGGGGATTGATGTCTTTCTACTGCTACTTGCAGGTGGGCTTGTAACTATTATTCCACTTTTCAGTATTAATTGCTGCTCGATGATGTATTTTATACTGGTTACTCTATGCAATGAAGTCTTTGTTTCCTCTCCAATAGGGAAAAAAAAGTCCTGGAATAAAAATAAATAAATTTTCTCTCGACTCTCTGAACAAGAGAATTGACAAACCTCCTTGACATATCATTCTTTTGAGACATAATATGTCTCTATTTTCTCTCCCAAACACCAAAAATCCCGTTTTTACCATAATTGGAAACTAGTAACTTGTGTTTATATGTTTGTATTAAAGAAGTACTAACTTGTAAAATCTACAAAGGTGAAACCTTATGACAAAACAAAATCACCCATCCCCTAACTTAATCCCCCAAAATAAATCCATTAGCTAAGGTACTAGTAGCAACCCAGTAAATGTCAACGTTTCATTTTAGTACATCCTGCACACCCTTTTATCACTTTAACAGAATCTTGATTTCAATGAGCTAAGTGGTTATGCACAAGTTGCACCTTCATAGTATGCCATAACTCATCCAACAGGAGTACGGTGGTAATCCTTCTTCAGCATCCAGATAATGAAGTATTCACCAAGCCCTTCCTTTCATTTTGGTTCACATTTGCATGTGAGAAATCTATTTGCTTTATCAGTGCTTGTCTTGTGTGCTTACCTAAAACTCTTTTTCTCTTAAATAGTTGTTATTGAAATGGTGCATCTCCTTTTAAAGCTTTAATCTCGTACCTTCTTTGGTTATTGAAGCATCATCATTTTTTAGTTCATTAAATTTTGCTTTGTCTAATTTAGAGTCATCTTCAATTTTTATAATTTTCTCATTGTTTGTATGCTATTATACATATCAAGGAAAAGAGATAGGTGCTACAAATACGATTTGCGTTCAATTTTTGCTAAATACATGATTGGATTAAAGAATTATCAGAGAGAGTGTAATGGTTGATGAAATTCAATGCAAACAGGGTTTTCAGTTTTGTATGGTCTAATTCTTTGTTGAATAACTTGTTTTGCCTGTGTCAAATACTTACACTATAGTTGATAAATGGAAGACAAGTTCTAGAACTAGAGAATAACCACATAAATGGATAGTAATGTTTTGGTTTGTGTGATAAATAATGCGTTGAAGTTGTTTTCGAAGAAAAAAAAAGTTGTTTATTGGAAAGTTTATTTTTATTTGTTTTGATGATGTTTGATCTACAAGCTAGATTAAAGAGACCACATACATTATGAAAGACAACATTAAGGGTTCAAGAACAACTTAATACCAGGATGAAAAAGTGACATGTTCAATACTTCAATTTCTTGGGTTTTGTCAGGAGTAATGGACTATTTATCTGAGTGTGAATTTAAGGATAGTTTATGGAATGAAGTGAACATAGCTTGTTATGTCTTTGATTTTGTACATGAACGTTTTGGAAGGGGTCATAGGAAATGAAAATATGGTTGAGACAATGAACATGTTGCATAAGTAGTCCATTAATCCGAGCATGAAAATTGTACGACATACTAGGATAGAAGATGTTAGTCAAGGAGATATTTCTAGTTTGTTCTTTTTCAGTCTCTCAACTAGGGGAAAATTGAGGCAAATGATAGAGAGGATCTCATTACTTAATTTACTAGGCTTTTCCATTAAACTTGAATTAGCTTAACATTTGTCTATGAAAAGATTGTATGTTTTTGGATTCAACCCAATGAGTTATAATGATTATGGATTAACTTTTATCATAGTGCCAAAACAAATGATTAAGAGAGATTTAAAAATTGCTTGATAAGGTGCAAAAAAATTGCTTAGGAGGCATAAAAACTATGTTAATAGCTTAGACTTGTGCCCACATCTAGGGTAGATAATTAAGGAGCTTCAGGACACGTTAGAAGTCAATGGAACTTTCATCAAAAGAAGAATTGATGTGACTAGTTCTACCACTCATGAATGATCAAGTAATTGAGAATTAGTTATTTGAATTATTATAGTAAGCTTAGTGTTTTGGATGTCTTTTTTTTTTTTTTAAAGAGAAACAAAGATTTATTGATTTAAAAGAAAAAAATACAACAACAAAAACAACCCCAAAAACACCCTAAAACAAAAGAACCACACACTCCCAAACCCATTACACTGCACGTATTACAAAATATTTCCTCAACCTTGATGTCAATCTAAGATGGAGTGCCCCAAAGATAAGGGACCATTGTTGATCCAGAAAGGCGCAAGTGATAATGATTCTTCCTAGATCTGAGAAGGCGAGAGGGCCCTATCCTCGAAGATCCTAGCATTTTTCTATCTCTGCAAACACCAAATCACTACCAAACTGACCACCATCCAATGACGGTGCCACTTCGAACAATTTTCGAAATGGGCAAAAACTAAACTGAACCTCTAGCTCATTCTCCTCAACAAAAGGAGAAAACTACCTTCTCCACCTTCTCTATACATAACTGGAAAAGGAACACCGAAGGAAAAGATGATCAATAGATTTGTTGCTTTGCTTACACAAAAGGCAACAAGGAGATAAGGAAAGATTCATAAATCGCTTTTGAAGCATTTTTGCCGTATTGATTTTCCTTGAGGCCACCTCGTAGGCAAAAAATTTAACTTTAGATGGAATAGGAACCTTCCAAATCTCTTGGAAAAGAGGGGATGAATTAGGAATGGGAGTTTCCATCAAAAAAGAAAAAATGATTTAGTAGAGAACTCTCCAATATCCTCTCTAAACCACACAATTCTATCCTCCATGTCCTGCAAAAAACTATCCCTAAGGCAAACCTAGAGCAATTCTTCTTAACCTCAACGACTGCTATGAGACCTCAAGTGAAAGTTCCACTGAATGACCCCTACATTATCAATCTGCTCTTTGAAGAAAACAATCGGACGATGATGACCTCTAGATTGACAATACAACCTAGGGAAAAGCCATGTAAAGGCATCAATTCCCTACCACACATCCTCCCAGAAACAAACCACATCACCTCTCTCTACCTGCAATCGAATCCCTGGAGAAAAGCATTGGTATAGGGAATGAATAAACTTTCAAGGGCTTCTATGATTGACGTTCCTCTAGAGGCCTGCATCTCGCTTGTTAATGTGTAAACCATGTCTGCTTTTAATCACATGGGCCCATAACTGATTATGCTCCCTAGGAAATCTTCACAACCACTTGCTCGCCAACGCCTTGTTCCTTGCAATTAAGTTACCAATCCCTAGTTCCTAGCATTCCTTCTTCAACTGAACCTTGGTCCAAGCCACTAAGTGGATCCCCTTACTTTTGTCCCCTCCTTTCCACAAAAAATTCTTCATTAATCTCTCTATCTTAGAAGCTTCTCCTTTTGAAATTTTGAAAACGGATAGGAAATATGTTGGAAGGGCATCCAACACTGCTTTGATTAACATTATTTGGGGGGCATTCCAAGAAGTGTTTGGCATGTCTTATCGTAAGTGTTTCTTATATCTATTTAATATGAGATAGGTCAACGTGCATGTTTATGTTGTCTTTGAACACTAGATTTAAGTTTGGCAACTCTAGTCAATGTAGTAGTTTCACAATCATTTGTGGGTAGACAGAAGCTATGCGATCTTTTTAGTCCTTTGAAAAGGACATACCTTGTTCATTTGGCTCTCGCTGTCGTGGGCTCTAGGACTGGGACAATTTACTTGGTCTTTCCTCCATGCTGTAGAAGTTATTCCTATATTTAAGAGCTATGATCCTTGGTCTATTAAAATTGTCAGAGATTTTTCTTCTAGTTTTCAATTGGATGTTGAGTTTTGTAATCTAAGTCAGGTAACGTCACTTAACGTATTAAGACTCGAAGTTGTCTAGACTTCCTTTGTAAGAAATGTTGCTTTAGTTTTTTATGCATAATGTTAGAAGGTAAGCATTTGTTTAGAGATATAATAATAGATAGTTGCAATAAGGTTTTAGCGAGATAGGGATTCGGAACTGATCCAAACCATGCAGTTGGAGAAAGGTGTGATTAATTTGAGGATTTGGGGCACCATCCTTAGTTGAAGATCTTAATATGTTTTCTTATAATTGCAGTTTTTAAAATTCTCTTGCATTTGAGTATGTGTTACCTGAGAACTCGTTGGAGGCTTGTTTATTTATTTTTCTTTTTTTGGTTGTATCATCTCTAGGTGGAGTGATTGTTGGTCAATTTTTGTTTGCATGTTTTATGGTCCACTTGGAAGGAAACGAACTTGAGGGTCTTCAAGGGCAAGGGGGTTTGCTCTATGTCAGTTTGGAGAAATATCAGTTGCTGACCTCTTACTTGGTCAGCAATGGTAGTTTATCCAGGTTACTATGTCAGAGCGGTTACAGTGGTGGGAAGTTTGTATAGATTTTTGGGCTTCATCTTTTCTTTGTTTGTGTTGTACAGTTTGGTACTGACAATGTAAACATAAACGACACATTTTTGTTTCTTCTGAGCAAGAACGTCTTGCGTCTGTTTCCTACTCATCAGCTTATTTTGATCTGATTAATTCATTATGCCCTTTCTTCCCTGTCATTTGGGCGATGTATGCCACTTGGAGTTCCTTCTATCTCTAACTCGATACCTTGTGTAGTTCCTCGCAATGTGATTTTCAAGATCTACTTAGGACTAGCTAGATGGATATACCAGTGTTAATGGATTTTGTCCCTAAAACTAATTGTGTGGGGGACTAATCCTAGTCCACTGCCTGGTGAAATGGTCTTTTAATTTTACTTGGCATACTTATCATCTTTAGTAGAGCTCAATTGATTGTGTCCAATGCTGACAAAACCCTAATGAAGAGTGGTTTGCAAAGATCAACTGCGGGTTGGTAGGATAGATTCCATTTGCAGAATGTAAGGAATTTGAAGGTCGTTTTGAAGCTGAATTGTCCATTCAAAAACACCTGTTAATCATCCAAATTGAAGTCTTCTTTGAAACTTGGATATGAATGTAAGCTGATTTTCTTTGTGTTTCTTCTTACATCTTACTTGTGCTAGGCTACTCATCTTGCAAGTCTCCAAACATAGATTTTTTTTTTTAATAAAGAAATTTTTTGAAGCCATAAAGTCAACAGTCTGCATTCTGCTGTTTTTTTTACTTCATTATTTCTGCTTCGTAATTTATCACGAAGTTGTGAAATTTAAGTTTTTTATGTTTTGACTTTCTTTTTAGATGGTAATTATGTTTGCTCTAAGTTGATTTCCAAGATAATAAGTAGATATCTCTTGTTTAAGCCTTTTAACTTAATTCTGCCTGCGTGATGTATTTTTAAGATCTCACCATCAGCTAAAGCCACAAGAAAAAGATTTAGTTTTCCATTGGTCATTGTTCTTTCTTTCACATCCTTGAAATTCTTCAATAATGACAGCACCCTGTTTTGAACTCGTGTTTGTTGTTAGGCAGGTTTTGACAACACATAGAGCTTTGTTATGGGTTGTATGGAAAAAAAAAAAAAAAAGAAAAGAAAAAGAAAAAGATGTAATGTTTAAGATGAGAATCATTGGTGACTGTAATGTTACAATTGGCTGAATATAACAGACTTGGAGGTGTAAATTCACCTATTTGATTGTTCCACGTTTGCAAGATTAATTGGACATCAGATTTATATCTGATTCTATAGTCATTAAGGTCTACTGATTGTTGAGAGCAGAACACCCGGCCCCCTTGTGCACCTAGGCAGTTACTAAGGCACTGTGATGGGGTGGTTGCAAATGTTTTTTTATTTAGGACTTGGAAATTTTTTTAATTTAAAATATATAGAAATAAAATTTATTTTTAATATATTATTTATTTAACACACACACACACACACACACACATATATATATATATATGGTGTGAGGGACCAATGAATAAATAAACATTCTTTAGAGACCAATAAATGATTATTTTATGGTCCCCTTTATATCTGTTTAGACCTTACCCAGGCCTGCCTCGCCTTATAGCGGCTTTGCGACAACATGGTTGAAGGATTAGATTAAAAAATTGTAAGGTGGAAAAATATGATATAGCCAAAGGAGGGTTACATCAATTAGAGTAATGTTTCTGGTCTTCATATTCGTTATTTAATTGTCTTTTGTGATCCAACAAGGCTTTAAGTTCTAACTACTTGGTCTGCTTTGGAAACTTTTTTCAGAGTTAAATAAGAATGGTTGTATTTGGAAGTTTCACTTGGTTTATGGGGGCTTCTAATGCTTCTAAAATGACGTGGTGGTTGTTATTTTCCAAGTTCTGCTTGATGACTCTCAAATGAATCCTTTGTTAATTTGGAAACATAAAGGAAATATATAGAGTCACTGTGCTATTAGGGCATTTCCAATCTATTTCTCTATATTTGGGGGCACATCCTCTCTAAAGTGGGTTTCACTTCCCTTTAAGCCTCTATTTATCTCCAACTCATTTACATCATTTATCCTTCTAAAAAGGAATATTTTAGTAATTCTTTTTAATCTTAGTTTATATTCTTTTATACTTTTCTTTTAAATTTAAAATTTTTGGTGAAAATTAATATATCTACATGTAAATGAATAAATAAAGTTATGTTTTTTACTATAGTATTAAATTAATTGCTCACACAACAAAAATAATATATTAATATATATTAAATTAAACTAAGAGAATCTCACGCCAAGAGATTCTCTTAGTATTTATTTTGCTTGATATGCATAAACTTAGCTAGACCTCTACTTATTATGTATAGCTTTCAAGTGAAGCAGCTTTTGTCATGGTGTCAGAGCGTTTTATTAGAAGGGTTTTATGTTTAAACCTGCTTGCAATTGATTGCTCGTTTCCTTTTTTTTATTAGTTTTGTATTTCCTCTTGATTATAAATCGAGTTCTTGCGCCATCATGATGCAAGGGATATTGTTAAGATCAATGTTTGGTTGATATACATGGACTTATTAGTCATTGATTTTAGTTCAATCAATTTCTTATAATATAGAATATCATTGGCTCAAAATATAGTGTGCCTAGGTTTGGACTGTAGTCTTGTAATTTGGTTGAAGAGTACTAAATGATATATACACTGGGACATTAGGAAAAAAATGTTCTTTCTTTGTAAGCTATTCTTCAATAGGAGTATTCTGTTGACCCTTATGTGCATTTCATCTGTGAATCCTTATTTTGTTTTCCCTGCATCATTTGGGCTTTTCAGTTGTTGTGCCATTATTTCTAGGATCCTTGGAGGATTGATCATTTGGTCCATTTGTCTAGTAACTCGTCAATTTTGTTGTTTGGATACAACCAATTGGGAGAATGTTGATCACTTGCGTCTCCAATGGCCTTTTGAATATGGGACATGTCTATTTTCCACCTTCTATTCATGGATTCTACATCTTTGGTTTTCTTAGGAGTTGAAGATATGCTTTCGAAAAGATTTTTCCTTGGACTTTGAAACAATTTATTAGTGATATTTATCAAATAAATAGAAAGTATAAAGTTAGTATTTTCTCCCGGAATTCTTAACCAATTTTTTTTTTTTTTTCCTATGAGTTGAACTGGATTCATCTATTTGTTTTGTGACAAAGCCATATTGATGCTTTTTGCTCGTGTTCCTGCCTTCTTTTACTTGCTTCTTCCCTTTCCACAAATCCTGCACTCTATAGGCACATGGAGGAAGAGAAAGTGTTCTCTTATTATTTCTTGGGAAACTTGAATCTTGCAAAACTCTTGAGAGTTGTGAGCACCTATGAAAAATTTAATATTTCAATATTGTAACATGAGAAACTGCATAGTGAAGGACACTGGGAGCACGTTGTGAGCCTGTGGCTTCTAGAGAGGTGAGGCTATTGGGAAGTCTGAACTCTGACTCTCCTAAGACTGTTTTCTGTCTCTCTGAGAGGTTTTTTGATAATTATTCAAATTATGAAAGTCTGTGAGATTGGTATTTTTTCGAAGTTTGAACTTCATGAATGGGAAGAATATGATGAAATCACTTGGAACTTAGTGATCCACATACAGGATTGCAAGTCTGATGCACAAACTTATATGGTACACATTAAGATTGCGTGGTTGCTATTCATAGAACATGCTTTATTTGTTAAAACTACAAATTGATAGTTATTCTCATGCCTTTATCTTTTTTATTTTTAATGGTGAATTGCGACTGATCCTATTGACAATCTTTTATTTTCAGTTTTACAATACGTGTGGAACTTTTAAACAAGGGCCTTTCTTCGCATTAGTATCTTGATTTTGTTGATCTGTTTATTTAAAATTTTCCTCTTCATTTCTGAGCAAAGTTTTTTTTTTTTTTCTCTATTTCTTTTGTCTTGATGGTAGCGTCCGTTCTTTTCAACCAACTTGTTGCCTCTAGTGATTTCTCTCTTGTACTTTAAATTCAGATCATGGGTATCTTGATTAGTTCAAAGGTTTTGCTTGATGTATTTTTTATATTTATTGATACTTTAAATTAAAGTTTGATGGTATTCTCCTAGGGTCTGTATGGTGGCGCGGGATAGGTAGTAGTATTTTATAGAATTTAATTGGATTGAATAGAATAGGATGTAATAGGATTATTAGTAGAATAATCCTATGTTTGTGTGTGTGTGTGTATTAAGCTCAATCCAAAAAATCTGGTTTTGAAAACCAGATTTTCTGGGTTGGCAAGACTGTCACCTGTGATCTTGCAATTTTGGGCTAAACCAGAAAACATGGTTTTGTGATTTGCAAAGCCAGGTTTTCTAGTGTTTTCCTTCTTTTCTTTTTTTTTTCTTTTTTAATTTTTTGTTTTTCTTTAAAGGGATGGAAGGAGGAGAGAAGTCCAAAAGAGGGAAGGGGGGAAGGAAGGAAGAAAAAGAGATGATGATGTTGAAGGCTATTAAAGAGAACGGATTTGTGTGAGGTTGTTTTCTCTTGTAGTAGGAGGATAATTTGATTAAATAGGAAAAACGTTTATTCCATTCTATAAACTGTTAATCATGGGATTGGGACTATCTAGTCCAATGCTAAAATATCCTGTATGCCCAACACGGGCTCCTAGAGTTTTACTTTTTGTGAAGGTCTCTATCTAGAGCACTGCCTGAATGGGGATTATGAGATATAAATTCCAGGTTAATGACCTTTACCCTTCTGGCTGATTACCATGCCTAATTGCCACAATTTATTTATTGGAGTAGGTATATCGTTGCTTTGTGATGAGAATTGTGTTTGAGCTTCCAACTAAACTTTATGGTTTGAATAACTTGTCCGTAATAATTTTTTCACCAGAAATACCTGTTCTTGTCCTTGCCTTTCTAATTACGTCTTCTTACTTGTGTCCATTTACACATTGAACAGAAGCATTATATGCTTTGCACAGTACAATCCATCTTTAGATCACTCTCTGGATTTCTGGTACTCTTATAGTAATTATAATGTATGAACTGGAAAAAGGATACTTAGTCCAGTGTAGTCTTTGCACAAAATATGGTTGTTGGGGTAGAAAGCACCCTTGAATGGTGCTTGAGTTGGATGGTAGTTTTATGGTGATAGGTGCAGGTATTAGAGCCATTTCCTAGTTTGTCAGGCGTTCTAGACTGTGGAGGCCTTAACGATTGTATATTGCAAGATTTATTGACACCTTTATGTCAAATTTTTGTCACAAGCTATGACAGAATTAGGAATGCGAATTGTGCTTCCTTGATTAGAATCAATCTAGTTACATTCTTGGGACTGAATCCGACAATTAAATCTTCCAGTTAAATTGACAGCTTTAAACTATCATTCCCATAATGTAATAGTAACAGTTCCAAAGTCTTATCAATAATAACAATTGAGCTTCACTTCAATGGTTTTTAGGCATGCAGGGCCCTTGGAATTTCTAAAAGCAGTGTAGGCCCAGGAACAAGGAACAAATGGAGGGGCCTTCTCGATTGGGGTACTGTCTTTTTTTTTTCTTTCTTTCTTTCTTTCTTTCTTTCTTTCTTTCAGAAGAGAAGGAAAGATAATAGAAAAATTAGCAGAGACAGATCACAGATTTGACTGAACTAGCTCTCCAGTTAAACAGCTCTATCTGGAGAACAATAGTCAATGGAAAGGAAAATACACAGGGTACGAGAACAGAGAAATTCTTCTTCTGAGTAAACAAAAGGTGGGTCATTCAAATAGAAGAAAGAAAATTGGAAAAAAAAAAAAAAAAACAAAAAAACAAAAATGGTAGCTTCCATTGAAAGACTTGAACTGTATGTCTTCAATTTCCTTAGAAAAAGTGTCCCTACAGAATAATATCCACCCAACTGGACAACACATCTACTTCTCAGCCTTCGTCTAGTACTACTCTTCATCCAACTCCCATACCCTCTTCTGGTATAGAACATATGTGTGTTGGGACCTAAGTTAGTTGAGAGGGATTTGGCGACTGGCCCTGGTCAGCTCATAGATTACCATCCACTTTCTGTTGTGGGGCTCAGTCTCTTTTTGAGATTTAAGTTATGTTCTGGCTCGGATCTGTTCTTTGGGGTTCAATTTCCTCTTTTGCAATACGTCCGTCTGCCAGAACTTATTGCTTGTAAATCCAGTTAAAAAGTGTTGTTTTATTAAGGAATAGGTGTCAGTAATTGAAGTTAAAAATTAGAGATTGATTTAACAGATGAGTGGCCTTAAAGAGAAGAAGAAGATGATGATGATGATGACGACGACGAAAAAGAGGAAGAAGGGCACCCTTGGAATGTGGTAATATGGAGACAGGCTGTGTGATGGCTTATAGCTAATTTAGTTTTTAACCTTAATTTTTGACTTTGCCTACATCGAGAAGATCTGCATGTGGGTCCTTTCAATCTTTAAATTACTTAAGCACCACCCAACTCTTATTTCTTCTTCTTCTTCTTCTTCCAGTCCCGGTTAGGTTTGTGTCAAATTTGCATAAGCACTACAAGTAACGCATGCGAGGTCAATCTTGATTGATATTTCTGAGGTGACAGTTGAGGAATCTTTACTGGGTCTTGTCATTTGTTTGTTTATTTATTATTTTTCTTCAATTCTCTTCCTAATATCACATGAGGGAATTAATAAGGGTGGATGATGTGGATATCTTGACTTAGTACCCTTCTCATGTGAGAAATATGTGGAGGATAGTTGGGAATTCATTTTCTCCCTATCAATGAAAACTCATTTTCAATACCTTTTTCTCTAACTTTAGCTCGTCATTGATGAGGGTGTTTAGTGGCGCATCCTATATTTCTACAACTCTTAAATGTTTAATTGAATATTTTAAGTAATATATTGATAAAAGAAAATAAGAAAAAGAAGAAATTTGGCATGTTGCTTATTGAAGTACATTATCTTTTATTACCCATCATCAATGGCATTATCACTGGTCCGAGAGATGGGTGCGAAGTCTGTGATTAAGACCAACGCTTGTAGCTCAATATTCAACGGATGAAATCAAATTGATTTTTTGATTTATTAGGCTAATGTGTATACTGCTAAGTGTAAATTTTAGTTTACTAGTCTGACATCAGGTATTAAGTGTGTTCACTGCCAAAGATAGTCCTAAAAGAAGAAAAAGAGTCTTAAATGGTGGAGGGGGAAAAGCAGTTGGGAAGGGGGGAAAAAAATAAAATAAAATAAAATTGAAGGAGAGAATAATAATTTGAGAGCTGAATGCTTTCTTGCATTATTATTATTATTGGGTGATTTTGTTCCGGGGAACAGGAGGAGGACCAGCTATGGCAAATCCCCACAATTTTTTTGTACGGATTTGGAAGTTCTAGATTGGTTGGCTTCAAAGCACAGGCTGTATGCTGTGCTACAGACACTCCAACTGGCCCTTTTTTGACTTTTGCTCTAAAAGCCCTTCTTCTCGTAGCCTTGTGAGTGGACTGACTATTGGGACAAGAATGATGAACGAAATCTTAACCCTTCATGGTTTCTTCTTGTTATGGATCGGGTGGTGGGTAGGGTTTGAAGAGCCAAGCAGGAGTTTGCCGAGGTTGGTTCCACAATTGCGGGCAGTGGGGGCGAAGTGAGGCGTAGCTGGCAATTTCACAAGAAGTAAATAGCTAAAAATGAATTTAAAAGCGTCTGAGCTGTATCTCCTTGTTTGTTGACTTAAAGGGTTGCATTGTGTGGGGTCAGACTATATTTCAACTGGACCATAATAAGTTTGGTGGGAAGATATGAGACGATTGGAATTTTAAATTAACATCTTTATTCTAACTTTAAATTAACATAAAAATAAATTTTTAATATTATAATTAAAAATGGTAAACTTGTTAACTTCATCTTAGTTTCGAGTGGTTATGTTTTCAACCTTAGTTGATGACTTGATTTAGAGATTTAATTGAGGTTCGTCAGGCCGTGAGTCTGAAACTAGCTATAAACAAATTTTATTCTCTTGTTCATCTCAGTTGGAAAAAGATCACCTGCTATGTACATTGTTGTAGAGCTCAGACTTTAAACTAATCTAACTCTAATCATAAATGGGTTAGTGGGAATGCTATGGAGTTGTAAGACTAACACAAGAAAAAAGGAAAGGGGTTTAAGCAGAGGAAGGAACATAATAAAAGAGGATAAGGTAGGAAAAAAAAAAAAATCTAAGAAGGGTAGGAAAGTTTGATGTAATTGGGTATGATACTTTAAGGATTTAATGGTTAAGTTATTGATTGGTAGGTTCAAGTTGGACCGGGTTCGTATTAAGTATAATTCGTGACCCAATCTAAATCCTTAAAAGTTTGAAATTTTGGACTAACTCAACTTAGACACCTCAAACGATTTGGTTCAACTTACTTTGTTAAATTGGTTGTGTTAAATCAACTTGACTTACACCCAATTTGACTTGTTATAAAATCAGCTTGTATTTAAATTTAAGATAATTTAATTTTTCATTTTAACAAGCTCCTGTTTGTTTAATTTTTTTTTTTTTAAAAAAAAACATTTTAAGCACACTAGAGCTTGAAAAACGTAAAAGTGTTCACTAGTTCTAAGTACAATTGTTGTATTTATATCAAGTAATTTTTTTATCAAACATAATCAAAGTAACTCATATTAGCATGTAATTAAGCTAATTTTCTAATTATGTTGGCGGGTTCAACTTTAATAATTTTTTTTTTTTTGGTCAACAACAGTTATAAGGAGGGGGGATGGATTTCGATCCCTGCCCTCTTGTGGGGTAGGGAGATACCTACAGTAACTGTTCTAAGCACTGGGTTAACTTTAATAATTAGTCTAGCAATTTGAATTTCAACCTAATTCACATGTAAGGAAATCCCTTATGGCTAAAATTTATTACATTTTACATAAATCATATGTGAAGAGATAGATCATGGGTGGTGTTCGTTATAGTTCATACCTGACAATTTTGAAGAATGGAGCGTCGTAGGCCCCTCAAGTGTGATAACAAATGGGCCCACCCAACTATGGTTGAGCCATCTTTACTTGTAGCGCCATCTGTCCATTCAACAAACTCATTCACTTATGACGTGCCGGGTACGATGGCTCTACAGTATCACCATAGAAATAAAAATAAGAAAAGAAGCATGCATGTCAATATCAAGTTTTACTTGCCATTACAGCAAATGATGCTCTTTCCTTTCCTTTCCTTTCCTCTCTTCCTTTTCGCCTTGGCTCCAATTATAATCCTCACTTCATAATTCTTTAAACTGCCATTTATTCACTTTACATTTTATTAGTACATCCCATGAAGTTACTTTTTCCCTAATCCAAAATGATAGGATCCGTAAGCTCTTTCTATTTATTTATTTTTATATATAGTATATATTTTTATGGATATGACGAATTCAATTACATACACAGACCACCATTAATCACGACTCATTAACCTTAAGTGCTAATCAGGATTATAAAATATTGTAAATGTCATGGTTGCCATAACTGAGAAGAGATCTCAAGTATATGCACCAGTGCTCCATTATTTAATAATTTTAATCTTAAACACTAAAGCTTCCTTACCAATTAATCATAATTAGATATAATGCTCATTTAAACATAGAAATTTTAAATACATTAATTATCCAATCATGAAAATATATATATATATATATATTTATTTCATCGCCAGCCACTCCTTCCCTTTAAAATATTATTTGAATTTGATGGCACTTTTTGCATGTTTCTTTTCTTTTTATCTTTCCTTGCAAATGAAGTATGTTACCAATACATTAAAAGATTTTTAATAATCTTGTTTACATATAAACTTCCTCCCTGCCCATTAATTTTTTATTTCATTGCCAGCCACTCCTTCCCTTTAAAATATTATTTCAATTTGATGGCACTTTTTGCATGTTTCTTATCTTTTTATCTTTCCTTGCAAATGAAGTATGTTACCAATACATTAAAAGATTTTTAATAATCTCGTTTACATATAAACTTCCTCCCTGCCCATTAATTACATCAAAAATAGAAATAATATCGTAATCATAAAAAAGTAGAATAATGTTAAAATAATGGTAATTGTAAGGGTACAGTATTTTTACTCAAAATTAGTTTATAAATAAAGTAAAAATTGTCGTAATTATTTTTTTAATATGACTTTAATATTTGTAATAATATAATAAAAAAATTCACGTGAAGATATGTGTCATCTATTTATTTAATAATTATATATTTATATATATTAAAATAATAATTTTTAATTATTTTTCCATTGTATTTCTAAATATTATATTAGAATGTGTTTACGACCACCCATTTAAAAATCCGAACGTCTACATGGTGATGGAGGAAACCATGCCTCGATTCGTGCCCACGGAGAGATATGCGGCGCCGTAGTATCGAATCAACCAATGCGAACTTTTGAAAATTTCGGCGCGAATTCTCACAAAGTGTAACTGTCTCAGGTCAAAAGCCGGTCCTATAAAAATATAAAAAAGGCGCGAACTTTAAAACGCTGATGGCCACGTTACCAAAGG
This sequence comes from Tinospora cordifolia, assembly GCA_030144865.1. NCBI lineage: Eukaryota > Viridiplantae > Streptophyta > Magnoliopsida > Ranunculales > Menispermaceae > Tinospora > Tinospora cordifolia. Next base: position 20,360 of record JAJIYU010003888.1, read on the forward strand.
TTGCTAGTAAAATGACATGCGAGAGCGCAAGATAACGCTTTCTTTACATATTTAAAAAATAAAAAAATGAACATGGTCACGACGTATAACCTGACATCCACGTGTCAACCAATCGTTCCACCACACACACGGAGTCGACGCCCTTCCGCCACTCCAAAAGCCAATTTAACCCTCGAAGCTACCGCCGATCAGAGCTTTCCACGTCACCCATGTGGGCCCCGCGCATCTTTTCACGAGTACATTCGGTTATGACCTGGCACCCCGCGATTTGGCGGGATGATCGTGGTTTTTCCCGCTCCGCCGTTTCGCGCTAAATATCAAACCGGGACGGTTCACCCGGCTCAGCCCTGTCTTTTGTTCTGACCCAAACGAAAATAACGGACATTAATACGACAGCCGTTAATCCCAACCGTTAGTTAAGCCGGCCGTTGTTGTCGAAATGTCACGCACCAATGATGAAACTCCACGTGTAGGAGTCGTGACCCCGGCGTGGAGGAGAACGTGAGATGTAATACTGTCACTGAGACACGATTTGGGGGCGATAATTATTATTATGTCGACAACTTACGCTTTTTAAGTTTTTAAATTTTTTTTCAAATTTTCAATTAATTAATTTGCAGGAAAAAACGGAAGTGGTGTCGTGCGAAGCATGACGATTTGGGTCGGTTCCTAATAACGCGGGAAGAGGCAAGGCACGTGCTTTCTGAGGGTGTGCACATGGTGGGGAAGACAGAGAGTTGTCGCGGGTGGTCCCACTTGTCAATTTACTAGTCAGCATTAAGTCGTGTTGATAAAACTACGTGTCAAGCAGGATGTGTGAGGTCGGTTCTATTTTTATCCGACCGCGATACGTGCAGGAGCATGCCTCCTTCATCTACGCAGCGGGATACGCGTGAGTATTTAATTTGAATGCATGGGCTTGCTTGGGAGTGGGGGAGTGGCGGAGGGGTTGATGACTTTAAATGACGGAATTGCCCTTGATTGTTGGCAATTGTCACGTGATATGCGCTCATTTAAAAAATGATCTGCTTATATTTTTATTTATTGATTATTTCCTAATTATTCGAACAAATATATAAGAAAATAACACGTGATTTGGAATGCAGAGATTTGTTTTTTAAAAAATGAAAAAATTATTAACTTTAAAGACAAGAAAAGTTGAAACTGATAGATTTGATTGCCAAGTAAAATAGATTTGTTGAAACTTTCATATCAAAAGAAAATATATTATTAAAGGTGTTAATTGTATAACATTTTCTTCTCTTTACTTCAGATATGCATAGAAAAGGACTATCGTTTGATCCTTGGGTGCCACCAAGTGACCTTACAAATATTATAAATATTCATGAATACTGAAGAAAATTATTACATTTTATGGTATTCGTATTTATTTTTTTTATATTATCCATAAAATAAAAACATCCAAAATAATATTATGCTATTTTTGTCATAGCATTTTAAATTACTTACTACTTTCAATATAAAATTATCAAATAAATATGTACGGGGAATACATTTACAGGTAAATTGATAAAAATGCAATAAAAAGATTTTTTTTTTTGAAATATTACTAATTTAATTTTTTTAAAGATATTTTCATTGGATACTCTATAATTAGATATATTTTTAGGTAAGTACGTAAATTTTGACAGACCTTCCTTTTCTTAAAAATAAAAATAAAATTCATTCTTACTATTTTTAAGTCTATTTTATTTTTGTGATAATATTACCCTTCTATTTACATTTTAGTAACTTTTAACCAAGTTTAAACCTCTTTAATTCATCTAAATATATATTTGGTAACTTTTTCAAATCCATTTTTAGCCTTTATTTTATTTTATTTTATTCCCTAATTGGCGTTCAACTCTTTCAATGACTACCTTGATTGATTAATAAATACAAGCTCATCAATCTTATTTATTTTATTTTATAATTTCTAATTCCTTTGTGATGATTAAAGGGCTTCGAATATACAAACTTTGTCTAAGATATTGCTCGATGATTTTTCATTTTGGAGTAATAATAACGAATATATTATATTTACATAATTATAGTATCCCAACTTCACGTATAACCGACGTCTATGGCAATAATAGGAAGCTTAAATTCCAAGTCTCTCGTCGCAATCTCGTACTTGTCATATATGTCGCACGTGCAACCCCGTGGGCCCACATTCCTAGTCTTTTTAACCTACAGCTACATTCATGATCGAGCTGTAGAGTTTACTTTTTCTTAATTTTTTGAAAATTAAATATATAAAATTAAGTTCGTTATAAGCAAGTTTGAAAATCGAGAGTTTCTTAATAATATTGATAAGAACAATAATGAATTACTTGCGAGAGAAAAAAATAAATGGTTATTTATTTATAATTTGTAAAAATGGCCGTAGTTGACGACAGAACAAAAGCCGACACTGACGGAGCCGAGATTTTCATGATGCTGGTCGGCAAAAGATCGGCGACTTAGACAACAAGCTATATATAAATATTTTTAAAATCGGGCCCACGAGGAGAAAAGATCAGTGACACGTGGCAGGACCCCAAGGAGGAAGAGCGAAGAATCTTGGAGCACCTACCGGTGTGGAGTGGAACGCACGCAAAGGACAAAGAAAGGTGTGCTGCCACGTGGACAGTGAGGTGGAACAGAGGGGATTTGATGAACAAGTGACGACGGAGCGGCACGTGTCAACGTGTTTGGTTTTTGACCCTAGTAAGGGTCGGGTATTTTAGGCGGTCCGGGAGCGTTAGTCACGCCTTGTGACGACCGCGCTTTGCGTGGGGAGGTTGGTCATGTAGATATTTGAAACATTCGGGGTAGAATTGGAAAGAGAAAATAAGTTTTAGTTATAGTAATTATATTATGATAAATAAATATATATATATCTATATATACATATATGAGTGTGTATTGTGCTTGTGTTTGTACACAAAAACAGGTAAGAGTTTCGGTTGAAGGGAGAAGAAGGAGAGGAAGAGAGAATTTTGAAAGGGAAATACTGGAGAAGAAGAAGAGAGAGGAGAAAAGGGTGTGGAGTTTGAAGGTTAATGGCGATTTGGTCGAGAAATTTGGGAGAGATGAGACAAGGAAGGGAAGATTGAAGAGTTTTTCTGGCATTGGGTTTTCGACTTTGTTTCTTTCGTCCTTCGTTTGAGGGGCTTTTTTTAAATTTTGAAGAGGGGGAGTTTGAGGGATTTGAGGTTGTTTTTGAGGAGTGAGGAAAATGGAGTGGGCTGGGAGTTTGGATGAATATGAGAAGCTTGTGATTAGGATGAACACTCCAAGGTTTGATTTCACTACTTTGTTTTTCTTTTTGTTAATTTTGATTAGTTTTTTGTTTTTTTTTTGTTTTTGTGATTTCCTTTTTTGTTTTTGTTTTTTAATTTGTTGAAGGTATGATATTAGTGATTTGGTGAGGATCTTTTGATTTTGAAAATCTCTTTGAAGATCTTCTTGCGTTTCTTCAAAACGTCTGTTTCCTTTTAAATGGTTTTTTTTTGTTTATTTAAAAAAAATTTACCGGAACTTGTTGAGATCCGAGTTACGTTCAGAGGGTTTGATTTTGTTTATTTTTTTGGGGGAAGTTTGAATCCTTGTTTCCTTTTACTGTTTTCTTGCTGACTGAGTTTTCTTCGTTTGATCTTTCGTTCTTTGTGTTTCTAGAAGTTCTTTTCTTCGGTCTTACTTAGACCTTTTCCACGACCGTTTCTTCGATTAGTTTCTTCCCCACCGCCATTGACGTTCTTCGTCCTTTCTTCGTTCTGAGAGATTTGTTGTTGTTGTTGTTGTTGTGACTTGCTTTCAGGGTTGTGATTGACAATGCGGTATGCGCCACAGCAACTGTAGTCAAAGTGAGCTTTCCATCAAACCCTAATTCATTAATTATCTCTAAAACAACCGATTTAACATTCAAGCAAATCTGATCGTAAGTTTGAACTTTATTTTGTTTAAAATTTCCAGGTTGATAGTGCAAGAAAACATGGAATTCTTCTTGAAGCCGTTCAAGTTCTTACAGATCTGAATTTAAGCATCAAAAAAGCTTATATTTCTTCCGACGGAAGATGGTTTATGGATGGTAAGGAGAAGTTCATTAATGGAGGTCAGGCTAATTTGCGCCTTGTTCCCAGCGCATTTTAGCAACTTTCCAAAATTTTAATCTAACCCTTCGAATCCCTATTTATTTCTTCTGCTGAAATTTCCCATTTGATCTGTTTACAGTTTTCCACGTAACGGACAAAAACGGAGATAAACTTACCGACAAGAACGTTATCCGTTACATTGAGCAGGTAAATTTAAACTGAACTCAACTAGAACGAGCCCTTCATTAATTCTCATCATGTTCATGTTCTCCCAATTCCAGAGTCTTAATCTAACCTCCACCATTTTGTCGTTTCAGTCCCTTGGTACCTATAGTTCTGGTAGAACCGATGGTTTCACTGGTTTAACGGCGCTAGAACTAACCGGAACAGACCGCCCGGGTCTTCTCTCTGAAGTATTTGCTGTTCTAGCTGACCTTCAATGTAATGTTGTAGAAGCTAAGGTGTGGACGCATAACGGGCGGATAGCATCTTTGATTTTTGTCAAAGAAGTTGAGTCTGGATCACCCATTGAAGATGCCCAGAAGATCAGCAAGATTGAAGGTAGATTAAGAAATGTTCTCAAAGGTGAACACGATATCAGAGGCGCAAGAACCACTGTAGCCATGGCTATTACTCATACAGAAAGAAGGCTTCATCAGATGATGTTTGCTGATCGAGATTATGAACGGAAACCACTAAATGAATTGTCGATAACTTCCTCGTCGCCATCTGTTAGTGTTCAAAATTGGTTGGAGAGGGGCTATTCCATTGTAAACGTGCAGTGTAAGGATCGAAGAAAGCTTTTGTTCGACATCGTTTGCACATTAACAGATATGCAGTACGTTGTGTTCCACGCCACCATTAACACAAGAGACGACAGAGCTTATCTGGTACAAATCCATTTCCTTTCTGTAGATATTTTAAATTTCCCTCCCATGTTTTGAATTGTCTTGAATGATTTCAATTGAACCCTTCTTATTATTTTGCAGGAATTTTACATTAAACACACTGATGGGACTCCAATAAGTTCAGAAGCAGAGAGGCAACGCGTGATGCAATGTGTTCAAGCTTCTATTGAAAGGAGGGCATCCGAGGTATGTTTTTTCTTTTT
>JAJIYU010003889.1:0-25680 GCA_030144865.1 Tinospora cordifolia
AAATTGATTTTTATTTTGAGTTTATGAATCTCTTTTGATAAACAATGTAATAGTTTATTCTTGAATTAGAAAGCTATGTACTTTCTTCTTTTATTAATAAAGAAGCTGAATATTTCTTTACCTTTCAACATGGTATGAAAATTAGACGAAGTTTGTCGAAATTAGCCGAATTAATTAGGTAATTTGGACAATCGAAACGAAGTTCGCCTGTAATTATAAAATTATAAAATTTCGTCGAAATCTTCGAAAAACCAGCGTAGTTCACTTAAAATTGAAGTTTTGAAGATTTTTGTGGAAAAAAATTTGTATAAAAGCTGTGAAAAAGAGCATTTTTAATAAAAGAATTTATGTGGTTTATAAAAAGAGAAGGAAAAACAAATTATAACTTGAAAGAAGAGACGATAGAGAGAAGAGTAAAAAGAGAAAAATAAGCTAAAAGCCTTAGAGAAGAGATGTCGAGAAAAGAAAAAAAAAGGAAAACCAAGGTTTATGTTTGCAAGACCATTAGGGTTTGACAATAAATTTTTTTTGTTTCTTTCTTTTCTTTAACAGTTTTAAGTTAACACATGCGATGTGCATAAAACATTGCTACTGTTAAAATACATGTTCAAAACCATTACACGTATACTTTTATATGTAAAATATATTTATTATGTTTGTTTTTGATATTTTTAATAAAAATTGTCCATATTTTAGCACTTACATAGGTTTTTTTTGAATTTGTCTAACTTGGTAAATTTTTAAAAAAATTCTTTCGAATTTCTCGAACTCTTCGAATTAATTCTAATTTTTAAAGGTCGAAGTTTGGGGCGAAGTCGAATTTTCATTCCTTGCCTTTCAATGCCTTGATTTTATTAAATGTGAATTTGCACTGTTGAATTTATTCTAAGGTATGTGGTATTGAAAAATAGAAAGTCAAGTGTGTGTCGCTTGTAAAGTAACACCGGCCCGACCCGCCAATTGGTTAAGTCCACCGTCAGAAGAATGGTGGTTGTCCAAAACTCTCAAATCAAAGAACTTGGGGGTTAGGGTGTTACAGAAATATCCATCCTCTTCCTCCTAACTACAAAACCATTAACAAAATAGAAATGCCTCACTCAAGTGAGCAACCTGTGTGAATCATCTGTCACAATAGTGAAGAGGAAAGGGGACAAAATATCCCCTTACCTAAGCCCTCTGCTCATGTTGAATTTCTCCCTTCCATTTATAAAAATGCGAAAGTGTTTGAAGAAATGCACTCTCTCCTCCACAAAACCATCTATCCTCAAAACCCTTTTGATTCACCACAAATTCCAAGAAACCCTACTCCACTAATTTTTAGGCTTTGGAAAAGTCCCTTCTTCCACCTAGATCTATAGTCTTCAACAACTTTGTTAGCAATAAGGATTACATCCAAAATTTGTCTTTCTTCAATGAAGGCAAATTGGTATTGCTTGGTAATCTTATGAAGATTTGTGCACAACCTCAAGGCCTTTAGAAAGCATCTTATACATACTAGTGACCAAGCTTATTCGACAAAGATCTTAAACATTGAAAATCGTTATTTATAGGAATTGGGGATTTGTAGGTCTCATTGATGCTTATGTTGACGATACCATGTTGGAAAAACTCCCTAAAATTGCCATGATGTCTTCCTTGACCATATCCCAAGACTATTGGAAAAAATTTGTAGAAAAACCATTGGACCTTGTGGCTTATAATATCATCACAAGTTTAGAAGAATAAACCACTGAATGCAACTCTTCCTTCCAAAGGGCTATTAAATCCAAAATTTGTCTTGCTCCAAAAGCATGCTCTAACCTTGGTTGGTAAAACCACAATGTTCTTTGTTGTGCGAGTTATGATGGTTTTTGAAATAGCTAATGACTGCCTAAATGATCCATTCCTTAGACTCCACCTACTACCATGCACCAACTAAACTTTTAAAATAACAATTGTTAGTTTTTGCTTATTCAACAACTCACGAAAGAATTTTGAATTTGCACCACCTTCTTGAAGCCAATTAATCTTAGTTTTCTTAAGAGCTATCCTGCCCTCAAGTACACCTTTGCAAGCTTGACCTTGTAAAGATTTCGGAAGAATGCGAGCTTAGAAGACCATTGGTTGCCCTCCTCTATAGCATCAAAATCAAAGTGAGGAATTAGATGTTCCAACTTCTTCCTAACCAGTCTGGTCCATTGAAAATACTCCCTATTCTGAACTTTCATTTAACTCCTTCACTTCAAAGCTTTACATGAATCTATCACCCTCCCAACCAAAAGGTTGGGACAAATTCCACGAAGACCCAAGCATCCTTCTAAAATCTTCGCGAGAAAGCCAAGTGTTCTTGAATTGAAATATCAAAGGAGCCCATTTAACCTCTGTAGTATATCACTTTATCAAGCCCAAGCTTGATAAAGGTATTATGTCCTATTGTGAAATGTGCATATATGGTCTTGTTTTGGCAATCAACTTCAAACTTAGTGTAGTTAGTTGTGTCATGGCTAATGTTAAACCACATTTGTAGTCAGAAGCGAATCAATGAAAGTTCTATTGTTCCTTTCAAGACAAATCTTCCATACGGTTGCAAGAAAAGCAATGGCTACTGCATTTGTAATTATAACAAAGCCACAAAGATACTACCAACTTGAGCACTCTTCAACGAATGAAGGACTCAAAAAATCTTCCTTCCAAGAAAGTGAGCCACTTATTCCAAATCCTTTTGCTAAACTCGCACCTAAAGAACAAAATCAATGGATTTTTCCTCTGCTTTGCACATGATACGCCATGATGGGAAGGAGTACATCCAAGAAATCTCCTCTTTATTGCTAATTGAAGGTATTTATTTCCTTATGAGCCATAAGCCACCCAAATTACATGCACTTAGATGAGACTAATGCCTTCAAAATATTATTAGCCAAAGAAAACGTAAGATAAATTGAGGAAAAGATTAGAAATGAAAATAGAGATCTACATGAAAACTTACCTGAGGCTTCCAAAGACCAAGCAAGATGATTAGTTGAAGTAGAGAAGCGAAAAACCTCAAGATGACTAAGCAAATAGTCTATCTCACTTTGCTCTCTCAAGGTCATCGACCTAGGGGCACCTAAGAATCTAGATATAGGTTGGTTGTACATAGTTAAGAGAAGGATTCTATCAAAGTACTCCATGCTAGACACTTATCTTCCTAGAAAAGGAACTTATCTCTACTACCTACAACCCAATGAAACCCCTCTATGACCATTGGAAAATGATCGATGCTACAAACTTTCAAGGGGCTTCTAGCGCTAATCCTCTTGACCTTACCTAAGTAATCATCCAACCCATGTTTGATCAATTTTTTGTATCTTCTGGACACAATGTGAGCCCATGGTTCCTTCGAATTTCGGAGAAGCGACCAAACCCGTTGATGAAAGCCAACCAACCACCTTTAGATAGAATAACACGTTTTTCCTCCAATCTCCTAATGGCGTTTTTCCTCCAATCTCCTAATGGCGTTGAAATCGCCTCCGATGTAACATGATCCAAATAGAAGTGACGAGAGGGCGGCAAGCTCGTCCCAGAAATCCACTCTTTCGTTGCTCAAACATGGTCCATATACTACTGTAAACCACCAGTCGTTATGCTCCGGGCTTTTCAGCTTGACCGATAGAGAGAATCGTCCCTCAAATTTGTCTATTACCTTGATGGTTTTGGTGTCCCAAGCAATCAAGATACCCTTGGCCGTTCCCAATGCAGGGAGGCTATCCTAGTTAAGGAAACAACGTCTCCACAGCTTGGCAATCAGATCCGTTGAGTAGGCTGGCTTCTTGGTCTCTTGCAAGGCAATGATATTGGGCTTGGCATCAAGGATCATTCGACGGATGAGGTCAGCCTTCCTGGATGAACCGCATCCTCCTATATTCCAGGAGAGGATTCGCATCTAGACCATGAAACCCTTCCCATATTACCGGCCTAGGGGGACTCCTCCAACTGTAATAGCTGAAGATTGATCCCATGAAGGAAGTGCGCCACTCGTCTTTCTCTTTCTCCTTCATCCTCTGGAGCCTCTTCTGGCATACTCTGGTGGGAGGATGTCTTATTGCCATCGTCTTGATCCTTAGCTTGCAATTGGGATTCAATGGTTTCATTCTGAGTATTAGAGCAACTTGCACCATCAGAAAGAGACAATAGTTGAATACCAGAGCATACCTTATATTGTTGTGAAAAGGCCTCCAGGTTTTCGCGTTTAGCTTCCTCTTTCGAGCCTTCAATGGTCAAATGGGTCTTCGATCTCCTCTTTAAGCTTGTTCCTTCCAACATCCTCCCTAGTCAACGTCAGACTTTTTGATCGCCACTTCCTTGCCTTTACTCCTCTCAGTGTTTGTCATCTCAATCCATTTATCTTGTTGACCAGATGTGCCTTTACTCCTTACATAAGTGACAATCAGAGGCCCTGTTGGGGTCTGGGGCCCCCAGTTAACTTTAGATTGGCCCATCTCCTAATTCGCGTTCCCATATAATTGCATTTGAGGCCCACCTTCTAATTCGGGTCCTATTTGACCCACTTTACCCTTCTCTCTGCCCTGATTGTAGCCCAGTGATACGTCTTCTTCTTCCTCATCGGATAAGTCTACAATGATGGTTCTCCTCATGCTGATGCCTGCATGTGTACGTCGCCGCAGTCCGCCGCCTGACTCCTGTCCTCCAGCAGTAGACGTTGGTTGCCGAGTTGACGGTTTTGATAGCGAGTACGTTCTCGAGCCTTCCGCCTTCTTCGTCGCTGTTGTCTGCCAGGAGCCCTCTGTTGCCGAAGCTTTGTTCGTGACGTTTTTTCGATCAGCTTTCCTTGATTCTTTCACTTCTGATCCCCACGTCTTTTGTAGATCCATGAGCTTCAGCACTGTTACCCCATCGTCGTCATAAATCTCCAATTCCGCTGGCAGGAGCCCCGATTCGAGGCCTCTCAGCTTCATGATAGCTAACTCCCTTGATTTGTTAGACAGGGTGTCCTCTGCAATGTCCATCATCCCCCCGCGTCTCTTTGCAACCTCCGCCAGGAAACTCAGCGTCCACTTCTCTGCTGGGATGCCTTCGATCCCAACCCAGCTATTTCTCCAGGCTATTTGCCTCTGCTCCCATAGCTCAAACTCATACCACTCATGAATAGAGATATCTGTTAGGAATCCTTCCTGTGCCGGGCCCATTAACTTGGAAGTTTCTTAGCCATCTCTACATTGCAAGACTGCTCTGTCGGCGTCTATGATAGTGAGGTTGGGTTCCCTCCCCAAGATAAGGGAAATATCATCCTCGATCTCCTGCCGCGAGAAGAAGTCCGAGTTGCGAACGATCTTGACCTTCGTTGATCTTATATCTTTTTTCAGTGGGAACTTTCTTCTCGTTCTCCTCTCTTCCATATTGGGTGCCTTGTTTCCAGTGGTTGGTTTGCCTCACTGCCTGATGGTTGATGCTTGGGCTTCCTCTCTTGCAGTTTTCTTCAGTTGAGCTTAGTTCTCACCATGTGAACTGTGCTCTGCAACTCCTTAGTTATATCCTCCAGTATCCTAGCGAAGTCGTTCCATGTATTGAAGTCTTCTGGAATATAAATGGTCTGGAATGCTCCTTTCACCAACTTTGAGATCTTCATAAATCTTCCACGTCGATTAGTCAAGATTTCAATAAATATGGTATACATTCCCAAACTTTTGACACTCTTGAATTCGTTCTTTTTGGGAATGCTAGTAGCCTTTTTCACTTCAACAGAAAACTAGGGAATATCATCCTTCGAGAGTGACAGTGCGTAGGTGGCATTGAATGTCAACTCTTGAATATTTAAATCGCCTGTTGGTGTTGCCACTTCGACCTTAAAGGTCTTGAACTTGGAGTAAAAAAGAGAATAACTTCCATACGTGTAGACTTTTCCGAGGAAGACTGTCCTCGCTTCCACGCGTCCCCTTCCTTTGGTACGTGGAACGTTTTCTTCGTTTTCTGACTTCTATCCATTCGTCTTCCTTCCCTACGAGCTGTTCCATTGTATCTTCGGTTAAAACAGAGCGGTAACTCAGTTTCTTTTCATTTTATCTTCCCTCATGTCTAGGTCCTTGATTCCTTCGCTTCTCATTTTCCATTTCCAGACCTCCATGCTTTGTCCTCACCGTTTCGCTTCCCGTTCCATGTTCTCCGTTTCTGGTGCTCCATTTCTGGTTATCCCGTTCTTCGTTCCCCATTCTCCGTTCCCCGTTCTCCATTATGAAGCACATAGACGTTTCTATCATGGTATGAAAATTAGTTGAATTAGTTAGGTAATTTGGACAATCGAAGTGAAGTCCACTTGTAATTATAAAATTACAAATTTTCGTCGAAATCTTCGAAAAACATAGTGAAGTTCACTTAAAATCGAAATTTTGAAGATTTTTGTAGAAAAAATGTATAAAAGCCGTAAAAAAGAACATTTTTAATGGAAGAATTTATGTGGTGCATAAAAATTCTTCTATATAATTATAGAGATTGTATCAAAAAAAAAAAAATCTTTCTCTATAAATGAAGAAAATTTAAGGCGAGATATGTGTAACTGGTGATTACTATCCAAGACAAAGAAGAATGTGTTCTAGCCATTAGGATTTATGTTTGCATGACCGATAGAGAGAAGAGAAAGAAGAGAAAAATAAACTAAAAGCCTAAGAGGAGGGATATTGAGAGAAGAATGATAAATAAAAATTGGGGTTTATGATTACATGACATTAGGGTTTGATGATAATTTTTTTTTTTTGTCTTTCTTTTTTTAAACAATTTTAAGTTAACATGCGCGATGTGCGTTAAACATTGTTATTGTTAAAATACATATTCAGAACAATTATATGTATACATATGTAAAATGTATTTATTTATGTTTTTTTTGGCGTTTTTAATAGGTTTTGTGCATATTTTAGCATTTACATAACATTTTTTTTGAATTTTTCTAAGTTGGTACAAAAATTCTTTCAAACTCTTAGAATTAATTCTAATTTTCAAAGGTCGAAGTTTGAGGCGAAGCCAAATTTTCGTTCCTTGCTACTCATTAGCATTGAGTTTTGAACTTGGTTCAATTTTGGTTCGAGGAAATAGGAAGAGAGTAAGGAATAAATGAAATGGAACTTTTGCATGCACTTGATTGTCCTTTGTCATCCATGTTTATTGACGCAGCACCATCGAAATAATAGTGTCCATAAATGAATCATCCTCCTTGTGCTGAAGTGTCCTCTCCATCCTTCCTCACCGAAAACCTGCTTTATTTTCAAGTTTGGATCTACTCCCTCCTTTACTGCATCTTGTGCCACAGGTGCTTTTCTTTCCACCTTTTTCCTCTTTGATTTGGCTACATCCCTTGTATTTGCTGAGCACGTATGCACCTCCAAGAAGCTTTTTGACCATCTTTTTGTATTAACCTCATCTTTCTCGAACTCCTTTACTATCACGATCTGTCCTTTTTGGGACTATCCTTCAGTCTTACTAGATTGTATTGTATTTGATGCTAAGAAACTCTGTTTCTTTTTATCTGACCCTAGCTGTGATCTCGTTTATGTCATTTATGCTTTTTTTTTTCAAGCATCTACATCTTAAATTCCTATTTATGACAATATAATTTTGTTGGTCCCCTCCTTTTTATCTCCTTGGTCTCTTCTTCAACTAGTTTTATCTTCTTTATATTATTTTTGTGGGTCCACCATTAAATTGTTGTTGATCTCCACTTGCACTACTTTGTCATTTATTGATGCTCTACATCTGCCAGTTGGTTTGCCTATAATCCTTCCCCTGCGTATTGACTTCTTTCCTTTTGTTATTTATTTCAATATTTGCTATCCATATGGAACATTGATCCAGCTCCATTTTTGGCCGATTAACGCTTAATCTTTTCCCTGCAAATCTCTTATGGTACTTCTCTTTATTGCTATTTTCCATCTTTTTCAGTTGTGATATCAGGGTTAGATTCCTATCACCCCCACGTTTGATGTCACTTGTTGCCCTATGATCATCTTTTTTGCTGATTTTGGATCATAACTTTTCAAACTTTTCCTTCTGTAATCCTGCTAATCAAAACAACCATTAACTAAAATTCTCTCCCCAGTTCGAGTATTTTGCAATTCTTTTATGAATTTATCCTTCCATCCATTCGCTTTAATTTTTGCATATTGCAAAAACCTGACCATTGTGTTGTCACCATGAATCTTTAGCAACCCACCACACAATACCCCCACCTCCTTGAATGAATCCTCATTAGGGGCCACGACATTATCACATGAAACCAACAAAAAGTTAATAGGTTTGCGTTTGCGCTTACAACGTGGGCATTTGAATAGAACACAACATGATTAGAAACGGCAATATGAAATTGACCTATTTAACAGGATTACATTTTGTAGCCGAGACTTGTATCTTGTATGGAGACTATTAATATTTTTTATCATGTATTAAAACTATAATTTTATAAAGTTTTACTTTGTTTTTATTATGCAATTATATAATTATGAGTTTGAATTTTTTTATTTTCATTTTAATTTATAATTTATGTTTGTTAAGTAGGTTACAATAAACATGTTTAAACTTTAAAAGGTGGCTTGTTTAACTGATTTATTATACGCTATTTAAATGGATCGGATTTGGATTTGTGATTACAATAAAGTAGGACGAATGTAACAAGACATGTCATGCTAAGACATGAATTACGACTCCTAATCCTTATTTACTTCTCAAGCAGCATTACCTCAGCTCCTAATCAGTCCTCAACACATCTAATGCAATTGCTATGCCACTGCCACTTATTCCATTGGACCACCACTCTCCCTTAAACTGTCTGTAACTACGGCCTTCTTCCCTGTTTTTGCACCACAACATTGTCTTGTCTTCTATATTGTAGTCATTCCGCTTTCCCTCCCTCAACCTGCCTAACTGTCATCGTACTTGGAGACTTTGCCTCTTCTGGGTATATTTCTTTTCTTTGCTAGCCACCTTCATACTTTACTCACCTTGTTTCATCTCCATGCAGCCATTTAGTAGTTCTCTTTGATTTGGTTCAGTTGTCTCCTTCCAGCAAGCGATATATGTCATTTTGGAAAATCCTCCTACCTCTGACATAATCATCATCTAGTATTAAAATAGCCGCCTTTGAATGACCACCTTCTATTTGCAACACTTGGAAATAATTGCCCCACTTGTTCCTTGATCTCTTAAAGAATAGTATCCTATTTCCATCTTGGATTGTGTCCTTTTGAAGTCTTGGACTTTTTGTGGGTTAATGTTCTCCACCCATTGCCTGTGGCCAGATTGTTGAATCCAACTCCTTTGATGCAGTGAAACAATCATTCCGTACATTTTTTCAATGATTCTCACCTTGCGTGCTTTATCTGTTAGATGAATCTGGAACTCTTTTGACCTCACGTGAAAAACCTTGGTAATGTCTATCTGATTAAGCTTAATTCTGATTTTACATGTAGGAAAAAAATATTTAAAGCATAAAAATAGTATTTAAAGCATGTGTCTGACACTTAAAGCTATGTCCTTGTACCAGTAACCTTATTAGGATTTCCTTAAGTATATTTGTTACACCACAAAATTCTGGGATCGTATCTACTTTTTAATAAACAAAAAACAAATATGTACCTTAATTGTTAATGGTTACAAAACATGTGGTGAGACATCCTGGGTAGTTACCTTCAAAATGACCATCAACTTTTAATTATATTTTTTGCCACTGAAGATGATTTATTTTATTATCTTATTTTTGTTCTATTTTTTATGGTAAGCTCGACTTGTACCTTATGGCTTGCATGGTGGAAAGGAAATTGCTGTTATTTGCAGAACAGAACGAATTGCTTCTTATGTAGATGTTTATGCCTAATATTTCCTTCTGTTATGACATATTTAAGTTGTACAACAGAAAACGGCTAGACACACAATACATTTGTGTCTCTCTTTAGTTCTCACCACTGCACTTTGAACTGTAGCTAACAGTTGGTCTTTTATAATTTTGTTTAACTTTGGCATTTTTAGCTGTCCAAAGATGCTAAACCTTAATTGTGGAGCAACTGCAAATATGGTCTAGATTCTCCTTGAATCAAACTGCAATTTATGGTCTTTAGTTTTGTGTGCTATACTTGGCGTTTGACGCTGCATATTTGTTTTGATACATGATTGAGATGTTTATGTTCATATCTGGTATCTTTGTTCTCTTTCTTAGAAAGCATGAATCTGAAGCTAAACTGATGAATCTGCAGCTCTATATTATGAATGAATTCTGTTATTTCCTTGCATCTGTCATGAATAAACATGACTGATAATTAACTGTCCTTACCTTTGTGGTTGGTGGGAAATTTTTATAGTTTTCAAAAGCATCAGGAAAGATAAAAGAAGCCATAGCTAGCTTGCCAGTTGCGACTGAAGATGATGATATAGAAGAAGCTGAGGCCCTGAAAGAAGAGAACAAAGCAGAAGGTCCAGATCACAGTACCCATGAAAAGTCAGCAGATTTGTCTCTTTCACATGAGAAAACAGAGCTTGACCCTTTTGGGCTAGATGTGCTGCTTCCTGAGACATCACGGAAAGATGAAAGAGCAAAAATAAGGAGAGAACCTGTAAAATTAAGGAAGAAGGATGAAGAAGAGTCCAAGAGATTTGTCAAGTCACAAAGAGAAGCTTTAATTCTCTGCTTAGAAACTGCTGCACGACGCTACAAAATCCCATGGTCAGAATATGCAACTTAACAACCCTTAATCTACTCTTTCTGAATTTAACATTATACCAGATTACAACTTTTGTATTTTAAATTTTTGATTTTTCTTCAGGTGCCAGACTGTAATAGATATACTGGTTAAACATGCCTGTGATAACAAAGAGAGATTTACATCTCGACAAAGGGATGCTGTTGAGAAACTTTGGGCATCTATAAGGGAGCAGCAGACACGACGAAAGCAAGGAAAATCTGTAACAGGGAAACTGGACATGAATGCTTTTGAATGGCTTCAACAGAAGTATGCCAATGAGAAGATCAGCATTAGACATGCTGTTGGAGATGGTGGCCATCGTCGTGCAGAACAATGGCTTGGGTAGATATTACCATGTTTTCTTCATTTTGTATCTCAACTTAATTATGATTACGAGCCAATCAATTTGGAATCCGCCCAAAAAAGGGGAAGGGCCCAAGCAAGTAGGTTATGAAATTGTTGTAATTGGTACTCTTGTACAACATTTCATGTAATTCAAACATATATATATTTTTTCAAACTTCTACCAATAATCTCCACAAGAGCAAGACCCTTCACTAAAGTGGCGGAAGCGATTCCGGTCCCTTACAATAGTTAATTGTTCATATATCTTTGATAGTAACTTTGTTGCAGAGTGACAGCATTCACAAATGCAGACACACAGGTTCTTGACTATTCAAATTGGAACACCTGGTGCTGTGTTAATAGTAATGAAGGCTGTGGCTAACTTCTCACTGTGAGAGGTAAGAGCTGTTTCTTTCTCTTCCTCGTCTATATTTAACAGAACCACTGATTTGTTAGCCACTTAAGCTGCCTGTTTTAGTTTGTTGTTCATTTCATCTAACTTCTCAAGTATTCTTTGTTGTGGTGTGATCGATCTCCCATCATGAACCCATGCAATGTGCCATTCATTTCTATTGAGCTGATGCCTGGTTCTTTCTTGTTTCTCTTTGTTTTCGTACTTTTTCTTATTCCTGCAACATCGTTCCATCTTTTCGCCAGAGCATAGATGTTCAGCATCAATATATTGTATGTGCTCCATTTTGAGCAGCTGCTTGGCTACTGATTCTGCCAAATTCAAATTTTTATGAAGCTTGCATGCGTAAGAACCGCTCCCCCAACAATAATGTTGGGCTTCATTGAGATACCCTTGATCATGTCATGTGCCTCGTAAAGCATTCCAGCTCTGCCCAGATAATCAACCGTGCAACCAAAGTGTGGTTGAACCAATTCGAAGTCCGGTATCATTTTATCAAAAGGCCACTTTCCCTCTCTTACTAAACCTGCACGACTACAAGCATGAAGGACTCCAATGAATGTAATATCATTAGGTTTGATTTTCACTTGTCCAATTTGTAGAACATTTTCACATCTTCTTCACCCCACCCATGCTTACAGTTTTTTGGTTTGATTTCACTTCTCTCCAATTTGTAGAACATTTTCATGGGTTCTTCACTCCAACCATGCATGGCAAATTGGTGATCATGGCATTCGACATGCCAATGCCTCTTACAGATGCTCTGTTGATACCTGCTGTCCCTGCTCTGTTTCTTCACACGTAGCATATGTTTCTATAACTAGTTCCTAGTATGACATCTGACACAACCCCATTCTTTCCTATATGGGCATGAATGCACTTGCCTAGATCAAGAGCACCCACTTCTGCAGCGAGTGTTAGGAGGCTTGTCAAGGTTACTTCATTTGGCTCATTACTTCACTTACACATTTTCCTGTGCATATCCAGAAATCATGGTTGTCCTCATCATAATGTCTCTGTTGCTTGTGACATCGAACAGTGTTCTTGCATTCTTCATATTGCCACACTTCCCATACATGTCTACTAAAACTGTTTCCATTGTAGTTGAGATTGCCAAGCCATTCCTAAGCATGTAACCATGTGGTTCCTTACCCACTTCCAGGGATATTGTAAATCCACACTCTAGAACCGGACTGAACATTGTAATTTCATTTGGAATAATGTTCTTTCCTTTCATTTCCAAGAATAGTTTTGCTGCCTTTCCAATTTCTCTGCATTGAATGTGACGCGTAATCACTGTGGTCCATGACACAATGCTCTTGGAGGCAAGCCTATCAAAGCAGTTTCTTCTATAGTTTATACATCCAGATTTGGCGTACATGTCAATTACAGTAGTTGTCAGAGGTACAAAATTTGAGCCAGAATGATCACAGTGCTTTATAACATACCTTTGCATTGGTCTTGCCATGTTGGAGTCTGCTAAATCAGCAGAGAGGTTTACCATGGTTAGAATTGCAATCTCCCTAGGCTTTACTTTTAAAACATGCATCTCTTTAATAAGATCCAAAGCTTTAGTATAACAATTGTTTTGTCTATGGCTTCTGATCATTGTTGTCCAAGAAACATCTCCTTCAGGCACTTTCATGAATACCTTGGGTGCAGAGTCCGTGTTTGCGCACTGGGTGTACATTTGGATGAAAGCATTCTGTACAAGAACATCCGAATGAAGCCCAATCTTGCGTCTCTTTTCCAAGGTGGATCCATGAGAGCTGACCACAAACTTTGAGAAGAGATGGTGCAGTGAAGTTATCTACGTATTTTAAGTCTGATTTTCTCATAAAAGCATAAATGTGGAGTGCTTCCGGGAAGTGGTTTTTGATGTTACTGGTGATTGTGAAGTTGAATGCTGCCGGTGGACTGGAGTGAATCGGCAAGAAATTGATGGGAATTGGTTGGTTGTGGGTGCAATTGGTTTTGGTTATATGGGCATGGATTTGCACGGTTTCTTCTAGGTTGGTGGTGAGGTTTTCATTGAGATTATTGATGTGGGAATAACAGGAGATGTTGGGTTTTTGTAGGCTTTGGACTATTTATGAAGGAGGGAAGAAGATGAGCAACTGTTTCTGGCAGCTACTGCCATCAGGTCCATCGTTACTGGTTTCAGGTGGCATTCAGTAGAGCAACAAGGAAGAAAGCGCAACCTAAATATCTTCTCTGCGAGGAGAGTCAAAAGCGAGCTAACCCCAGAAGCTGTTGCTGTCAGGACCACTTAGTTCCCGACCTTCTCGGTTAGAATAGGCGAATTTTGGATAGTTTTTTCTTTCTTCTTTTCTAATATATTTTTTGGGGTCAAAAATCTTTAATCTACCATTTGCTGTTCTTTCACCAATTCCGCTCACCCTTCAACCATTCTACTTTGCAATTTTTAAGAATTTTAACCGTACTTTATATTTATCTTGTGATTTATTGTACTATTTGCATCATATGCATATGTAGAAAGTGTTTGCGGATGCTTTCAAATGATTTGAAAGTAATTTTTTAAGTTGTTTCCAGCACATAATTGAACCAGAGATGGAGAAGCATTCAATTCCTTCTCGTCCCCTTGTGCATTTTGTTGAATACTGATGGAAAAATAATGCAATAATGTATACCAAAACCTATACTTACATATGGGGTTTCATTATGTTTACCCTACCAGTGGTAGAAAAAAAAAAAAAAAAAAAAGAATATTGCGTTCACCTTTAACGTGGTGGGCAAAACCTACTCTCACCTTTGACTGTGTTGGTGTGCATTTTATGAGCAAGTTAGGATGCATTTTGTAGGATTCTTAGATCAGCATTGACATATATGGCTTCTTATTTACATTATTTCATGCACTTGCATATTTTTAAATAACCCAGATTGTTTTATTTTATATTAATAGTTTAGTTAGAAATTAATTTAGAATTTTTGAAGTTCATAATGGTTTATTGAAACATTTTTATTCTGTGCTTGGTAGAATTGGATGAATGAAGAAAATAAAGGAAGGGAAGGAAAAAGTGGAGCATGAAGAAAATGGTGAAGGCCGCCAAGCTTGTCAAACTCTGGATGTTGCAACGCCAGGATTGGGCACTCAACCCTATTGGGACTGTGAGGTAATGATAATATTTAGGGTCTAGAGGGGACTTAGCACATTCCACTCACATCTATAACTATGACTTTTGATATTAGGTTGAAGAGAGAAATACGACTTCCAAGCATTTAAGATTGAGAGCTTGATTTTATTTTTCAATTATGTTTTATTTATTTTTTGTCTCAAGCATGAACTAAGTAGTATATCTAAAAATCGGATGGATTTTTGTTTGTGTTGATGAGATTCTTGTAGGTTATTTATGATTCACTTGATGAATGATTGTGTAAGTTAGATAATGGAAATCCTCAGATAATTTAAGCGTAGAATTGGTGAGAGTTTATAATATATTATGAAATTTGAGATAAATCCCTGTAATGAATGAACTTCATAAACTTTATAAGAGTTTTCGTCAACGAGTTAAGATTTAATTAATCTCTTTTGTCTAGGTTCGAATTTAGCATTCAATTGAGGGGATTGATAACAACAAGATTTGATTTATAAACTGAAAAATTGATTTAAAAATGAATAATGTTAATTAATTTTGATTTACTGCTACTAACAAGGTGAAATTGTGCAGTGACCTGTCAGCTAGACCACTAACCTTTGCGGAAGAGATTGCAGAATGCTAGGTAGGTGAGTATGGGTAGCGTAGGCGGTCCTCAAACGCACTAACTTGAAGTAGTAAAATTACAAAAATATACAAAATAACAGAATTTATCTCTCGGGACAAAAAAGCAGCAGCATGCTGTTGTTGCTCTGATGACAGCAAGCGTATCCGCGACATTCTTGCTGCACACTATTTTGTTCTCACTCCATTTTCATCAAATTCTAGCAATTATTATACACATTAAACTATATCAAATCAAAATGTTTTCCATTTTCTAATTCAATATTTAACATTCACTGATCATCAGTTAGCTCAAATAATCATCAACTCTCATCACATATCATTTATATATCAAATTAGTTCAAAGAAAGATTCTGCGAACAATGAATGAAGATTGAATTGTACTTTTTTATTTTTCAAAATTTTGGACTATAAATCTGAACGTTTGAGGTCTTAATTTCCTATGCATGATTCATATGTATGGGAGTATGCCGTGTCTACACACACGTGCACATTACTTCATTTTAACATTCCTAATTCAGAACATGTGTGTAACCATGACTTGCCTCATGAAAGATGGGGACAAGTAAAGATTTAGTGAGATTTTTTTTCATGTGGGTGCAGCAATAAATTTGCACATATTCTATATGTGGCCTTCCTAGGGCATCCTAGTTGGTATTATCTCATAAATCCACACGTCATCATTCTAACCCTCTATGTGGCATAAATTTGTGTATTAATTTAATGGAGCACATATATACATTCGTGTCCATGTCTCATCATGTTGGACATGCCACAATCTTATTAAACATCCACATTTTTCATTTTGCATAATATTTTAAAAGTATATATAAGATTCATCCTTGAATGTTATTTGATCATTTTTATTATGCTTACTAGCATTTTTATGTTCTTAATTGAATCTTTTAATTTTAAGTCGAATTCTCTTACGAAGTGATGCAAATCATTGGTTTATTTTTAGTTAAAGAGGATATCATAACAATTACAAGTAAAGAGTTTAATTTTTATAAAATTTTTTAGAATAGTGATTCAGGTTTTTGAGCGTTAAAAATATGAAAAAAGAAAAAAATAAGAGAGGGAGTTGAAAATCGCTTTTGGGTTGAATTAGGATTCTGGAGGGCTCAAAAATTAACATGTGAAATTATACGAATAGGCGTTATGAAAAACTAAATGGGGGTAAGAACTAAGAATGGCAGGCCCTGAAAATTTTGTGGTAGAAATAGATCGCGTGATAGAAAAAGCTATGTTTGTGGTTTAATAGCGGCCATCTTTTTAAGTTTTTCTCGAACGGAACGGAAAAAGGTGCAAGAGCCAAAATTTCCTAGCGCGCGGATGTTCGATAGAGTCAGTTTTAGTTCCCAAGGAAATGACGAGTAAATATGCTTTCCACAGGAAGGAAATGGTTGCATTCCGGCCATATATCTAAAAAATCCCTTAAAAACCCTCACTTCATTCCTTCGAATTCACCAAAATCTCTCGCTCTTACCAAACAATTACACGCTCACTTCATATTATTACATGGATTTCATTTTCCATTTCACTTCGGACCAACTTCCAATGCCTTCCATCGAATCCCTTCCAAGAACTCGCGTTCATGGAACACTATCATCTCCGGCTACACCAACAACAAGAAATTTCTCGACGTTCTACATGTTTACAAGTGGCTACGCAGTGAGAATTTTCAGGTTGATAGCTTCAATTTGGTGTTTTTCATCAAATCTTGCCTTGGACCATGTCTTCTGCAAACGGGTAAATCTGCTCATTCTGAAGCCATCAAATGGGGTTTGGAGACCGATTCCTATGTTGCTCCTGCACTTATGAACCTGTATATAGAACTGGGGTGGGATTCGGAAGAGGCACGGAAGTTGTTTGAAGAAATGCCTGAAAGAAATTCTGTTATCTGGGGTGTCATGATGAAAGGGTATTTGCGTTTCTCCCAGGAACCTGAAATTTTTGAGTTGTTCCGTCTTGGGAGACGGTTGGGTTTTGAATTGGACCCCTTTTGTGTTGAAAATTTGATTCGAGCTTGTGGAAGCACAGGTGCTGAAGAAGTCGGAAAGGCACTTCATGGGTGTTGTGTAAAATTGAATTTTCTTGAATCTAACTATTGTTTACAGACTTCCTTGGTGGATATGTATATGAAATGTGGGTTACTTAACTTAGCAATCAATTTCTTTGAAGAAATAGGTGAGAAAGATGTTGTTTTATGGAGCACAATGGTTGATGGATGTACCAAAAATGGCAAAGCTTTTGAAGCTATTTCTTTCTTCCAAAAAATGTTGAAAGATTCAACCATGCCAAATGCAATCACTTTGGCTAGTGGTCTTCAAGCTTGTTCACAATTAGGTGCCCTACAACACGGGAAGAGTGTTCATAGTTTTGCTATTAGAAATAGAATCAAATTTGATGTTGTAAGTTATACTACACTTATTGATATGTATGCTCGATGTGGATTTATTGAAGCTGCACATAGAGTCTTCTCTTTGATGCCCAAAAGAAATGTGTTTGCTTGGAGTGTGATGATTAATGGATTTGGAATTCATGGGCGATATGCTGAAGCATTTGCTTTGTTTGAAACTATTAGATCTGAAAACCTCATACCAAATGCCATAACATTTGTTTCTATCCTATCAGCTTGTAGCCACTCTGGCAGAGTCGAAGAAGGATGGTCTTATTTTGAGTTGATGAGTAAGGAATATGGCATTGCTCCATTAGAAGAACATTATGCATGTATGGTTGATCTATTAGGTAGAGCTGGGCAAGTTGAAGAGGCAAAAGAATTTATAGAGAAAATGCCTGTGGAGCCAGGTTCTAGTGTTTGGGGGGCTTTACTTAGTGCATGTAGGGTATATAGACGATTTGAGTTGGTAGAGGAAGTGGCAATGAAGCTTCTTCTTTTGGAGCCCGATCAGTCGAATGTATATGTATTGCTATCAAACATATATGCAACAACAGGAATGTGGGAGATGGTGAAGGAAACAAGGCAAAGAATAGTAGAAAAAGGAATTCATAAAATGATTGGGTTTAGTTCAATTGAAATTGAGAATAAGATGTTTGTATTTAGTGCAACGGATGTACTCGCATATACGAGTATGAAGGCAGATGGTCTTTCAAACGTTTTGTGCGAAGTAATGGGAGCTTTTGCTTGTATGCTCGGTAAGAACAATTTAAATATTGAATAGGATCATTCATGTGAAACTATTGAAAAGAAATTAAAAAAAGTGCGGAATCATACTTGAATCTATTATACAATGATGTGATAACAAGTTTAAAGTTTGTCGTTAATATTTCAAATCAAGTACATGGTTCTCTTTTTTAAGGTTCTTGTGACTTTTCTTCTATAATTCTGAAGATGAGATGCCAAAAATTCTTATTGTTTCTTTTGTACTAATTTGGTGATCAAAATCTCTTTAAATAATGCATGTTGGAACCCATTCACATGATTTTTAAGGACATATCTCTTTGGTTTTTAAAAGGTATGGTTAATAAATGTTATTTTTATAACTATTTAATTTAGCTCATCATTAAATTAAATAATTATTATAATTAATTTTTATACATAGGAGAATCATTCTGTTAGATGCATTAAATAATTCATAATCTAGAAAATTAAATTAGATCACTTTAATGGGATTTAGCTAATAACATCTATTCATATTATATATTACATATTGGTACATATAATATTAGATTAAAAAAAATTTAACAATCTCCTACTTGGACCAAATATGTTATTGTATAAATTTGAATTATATAACCTTATAAGTTTCCTTATTTGCTATTAACTTATATGTATCTTAACAATCACACCTACTAATCGAATTAATATAAAATCATAACAATTTTAGTTCCATTTATCGCAACTAGACCCATCAATGGTCGCATATATCTATATAATTAATAATGTAATCTAGTATGGATATATAGTATGAAAATTTCATGCAATGTGAACTTAACATGCCTATTTGACCAATCATATTGAAATTAGAGTGAATACAAACTAAATACTATATACTATAATACAAAATTATAAAATAACTGAGACATACATGTCCATGAGCATAGATTCAATACAAACTCCCACTAAAATGACATATTCTAAAAAGATAAAGCATCTATATGGCAAAGTGCTCATGAAAAACTTTAGGTGACAATCCTTTTGTCAATCGATCTACAATCATAGACTTCATCCTAATATATTTTATATAAATAATTTCACTTTGAACTCTTTCTTGAACAGTCAAAAACTTAATGTTTATATGTTTTAACTTTATTCAACTCATGTTGTTGTCTGAATATAATATTGTTGACTTATTGTTACAAAATATCCTTATCAGTCTTTCAATGCTGTCAACAATTCATAGCGCAGTGACAAAATTACATGGCCATGTTTCATGGTTGGATGTCTCATAACAACCTACAAACTCAGCTGCCATAGTAGATGAAGCTATAAGTGTTTGTTTAGCACTCTTCCAAAATATAACTCTTCCAACAAGTAGGAAAATGTAGCCAGAAGTATATTTTATAGTATCTTGACATCTAGGAAAATTAGAGTTACAATACCCAATGATCTTTAACTAATTTGGCCTTTGATATGTGAGCGTGTAGTCTTTTGTTCTCTATAAGTATGTCATAACTCGTTTTGCTACTTTCTAATGATCCATACTAGGATTGCTTAAATATTTGTGAAGCATTTCAATAATGTTCAGATTCCTTATTATAGATGCATATGGAATTAGCTGCATTTCTTTAATTTGATGCATGTATGAGTCAAAAACCAACAAGGTAGCTTGCTTGAAAGTGAGGATTAAACACGCTTTAGTGATTGTAATCCGAATGTAGTGTGAATTTTACACCATATAAGTAGTGTCTCCAAATTCTCAATGCAAATACAACTGCTGCCAATTTTAGATCGTGTATAAGGTAGTTTTTCTTTAATCG
Organism: Tinospora cordifolia; assembly: GCA_030144865.1. Classification (NCBI taxonomy): domain Eukaryota; kingdom Viridiplantae; phylum Streptophyta; class Magnoliopsida; order Ranunculales; family Menispermaceae; genus Tinospora; species Tinospora cordifolia. The sequence continues at coordinate 20,133 of JAJIYU010003889.1, forward strand.
TGTATAAGGTAGTTTTTCTTTAATTGATGTCAAGCTTATACAATCAACCTATCATTTTGCATCAATACACATTCTAGGCCTGAGCGTGAGGGATCTGTTTAATAACTAACTGTTAGCCTAGTTCTCGCAACACTAACACTGGTATAGTTGTCAATTTTTGTTTTAATTCAAGAAGAACTTTATAGGTATCTTTCCAAATAAATGGAACATCATTTTGGGTAAGCCTCGTAAGTGGTGCAACAATCCTAGAGACATTATGCACAAATTGTCGATAATAATGGGCAAATCCCAAAAAACTTTGTATCTCTATCACAGTGGTAGGTCTTGGCCAATTCACAATAGTCTCTATGTTCATTGGATCCCCTAAAATATTGTATACTCCCACCATGTGACCTAAATATTTAAGTCCTGACATTCATAACTCAACTTTGTTAAACTCAGCATATAATCGATGTTTTCTCAAGGTCTATAATGCTATCCTTAGATGCTCGTCATGCTCCTCCTCAGACCTCAAGTATATTAGAATATCGTCAATAAAAATAATGACAAATCAATTAACATATGGCCTAAACACCCTTTGCATCAAATCCATAAATATTGTTGAGGCATTCATTTGATTGAAAGCACAACCAAAAATTCATGGTGCCTAGGATGAATATCAATCTTAGAGAACACTTTTACAATCTTAGAAAGAAGGTAGTTGTAGGTTGTTTCTCAAATGGAGGAGAAGAAGAAGAAGAAGAAGAAGAGAAGAAGTAAGTTGGATAATGGCTTTTCATAGTGAACTCCATCTTGCCACCTTGCCATTGATGTTGTCATATTTCTCTTCAATTTCCATGTAACAACTCGGGCCCATTACGTACCGATATTGTCCCCACCTTAGCCATCACTGACTGGGTGTAGGATTTTGTTCTTGACAAGACTCAAACATGAGTCTCCTAAAAGCGCTTAGCACTAGTAAGACTTGCAATTGCTCATTTAGCTCAGACATCACTATAGTGTTAGAACGATGTGAGATATTTCAATCCAACCCCTTGGAGCAATCCTGTCCTCAGGGCTCAAACCTCCGTCACACCTAGAGCAACTCAGATACCATTTGTAACAACCCTGGGTCCACTGTATATTGATATTGTCCCCACTTTAGCCACCACTAACTAGGTGTAGGGTCTTGTTCTTAGCAAGACTCGAACTTGAGTCTCCTAAAAGCGTTAGACACAATAAGATACCTTTGAATGCACATTTAGCCCAAGAATCCCCTGAAGTCAGATGATGTGGGATATTATAATCCAACCCCCTTAGGAGCAATCTTGTCCTCGATATTCATACCTTCGGTACATACAGAGCGGCTCTGATACCATTTGTAACAACCCGGGCCCACTATATACCGATATTGTCCCCACCTTAGCCACCACTGACTGGGTGTGGGGTTTTGTTCTTGGCAAGACTCGAACATGAGTCTCCCAAAAACGCTCGACACTATTAAGACTTGCAATTGCTCATTACATTCCATGCATGGTGACAACACTTGCTTGGACTTACTTGCAGCTGAAGTTTTAGCTTGGTCCAACTAAGGGAAAAATCAAAAAGCCATGTTATGTTTATAAAATTTGATGGACTACTGTAGTCACGGAATCCACTACTATGGTAACACATCTTTTCACCAATTTTGGATTTTTTCTTTCCACTGCTCATCGAAAATATATTATTATTATTACTTTCCTTGTATTGTCTATTTTATTCTTGAAAATATTTTTATTATGTCGCATATGTTGTGAACCCGAAACATCGCTGTACAATACGAAGGTGGGTCGTGAGAAATAATAATCTTGAATAATGATTATAGACAAGGAACAAAAATTCAACTTCGCCCCAAACTTCGACCTTTGAAAATTGAAATTAATTCGAAGAGTTCAAGAAATTCGAAAGAATTTTTGTAAAAATTTATCAAGTTAGAAAAATTTAAAAAAATACTATGTAAGTGCTAAAATATAGACAATTTTTATTAAAAATATCGAAAACAAACATAACAAATATATTTTACATATAAAAGTATACATGTAATGGTTTTGAACATGTATTTTAATATTGGCAATGTTTTATGCACATCGCATGTGTTAACTTAAAACTGTTAGAAAAAAGAAAGAAACAAAAAAAAAAAAAAATTATTGTCAAACCCTAATGGTCTTGCAAACATAAACCTTGGTTTTCCTTTCTCTTTCTTTTCTTAATGTCTCTTTTCTTAGGCTTTTCACTTATTTTTCTCTTATTACTCTTCTGTCTATTATTGTCTCTTCTTCCAAATTATAGTTTGTTCTTCTTTTTCTTTGTGCACCACATAAATTCTTTCATTAAAAATGCTCTTTTTCACAGCTTTTATACAATTTTTTTCTACAAAAATCTTCAAAACTTCAATTTTAAGTGAACTTCGCTGATTTTTCAAAGATTTCGACGAAATTTTGTAATTTTATAATTACAGGCGAACTTCGTTTCGATTGTCCAAAGTACCTAATTAATTCGACTAATTTCGACAAACTTCGACTAATTTTCATACCATGATTATAGATCAATATACATTAAATTATTAAATAAATAATGTACACTATATTGGATTGAGACAAGTGGTATAATTTCAATAGTGATCTCATAGAATTAAGTTGCACCAAAGACAATACTGATAAAAAATTAGGCCCCAAAAATTGAAATTTTAAAACTTGAATTTGAAATTGAAAAACATACTAATATCCAGAATATTTATTATCGATAATAAAATTAGAAAATATGTAACACCTCAGCCTCGGAATCTGGTAACATTATCCTCGATTGGCTCACTTGTTTCTCAACTCGAGACATAATCATAATCATAGGCAATTACTCCCACTTTCACATTAGTCTGCGATCACTAGGCACAGGGATATTACTGTTTCTCATATCGTCTCCTGATTTATATGTACCAGGTCACATCCCATTTTACATTGGAGTCATCATCAAGTAATTCATAACATGAATAATCAACAATATTGGGATGATAAACTAAATGAAATGAATCAACTTAACCTCAATAATAAATGTCACTAACCCCATGGTAGTGGTTCAAATGAATAATAAATGCTTGGCCCAATGACCAATGTTAGTAGCACAACATACTAACTATATCCCATGCATTTTACATGTGTTTTACATGGTTTGAATAAGAATTAACACATATTTACATTCACATTTGCATTTAAGCATTTAATAGACTCGTTTGCATAATTAGAAGAATTTTAATTGTGTGTTTATATATTTGTGAGTTAATGTTGAACGAAAGTTCTTAACTGTTTATTTAGGTCCAGGACGAGTAATTATAGGTATAATGAGGATTGATGATGAGAAATAACCCAAAATTATGCAATTCAGCTTATTATTGTGGTAAGGAAACTTAGTACCGCGGTAACCAATGCAAAAAATGAAGAATGAGCCCAAAAAAAAATTACTATAGTATATTACCGCGGTAATGGATCGAGGTAATGTGAAGCAGGAATTCATTATCAAGGTAACCTATTGAGGTAACTAGAAAACCAAATGCTAGGCAAATGCATTACTAAGGTAACCAGAGGACCAAATTCGGGGTAAATGCATTATCACGGTAATAGATAGAAATTATTGAAGAACAGTAATATTACTGTGGTAACCGACTACATCAATGCAGAATTAGACAGGATGTAGTATTTCTCCTGATTTGTGAATTTGTATTGCGCTTGAATTACCCGAACAACTATCATGGTAATGTGACTAAAAAAAGGATTTGAGCAGTCTTGAGCTACAACAATAAAAGGGGAAGAACTCTAAGCATTCAACATTCATCACCTTCGGATCCAACATCCATTGTACATACATTTTAGCATTTTCTGAAGTTCTTGAGATCAAGAGGAAGGTTTAGCTAAAGGGCTGGAGTAATGAATAAAGGAAGAGATCCAAGTCTCTCTAGTATGAGTTTCATTGTTTATATTCCTTGTATCTATATTGTTTATAGTATGTCAAGTTAAATTCCCCATCCTAGGATGTAATTTTAAGTGTGTAAACCCGTGATGTGACGACCCATGTTTTGATACACAAAAATATTCGGGTTCGATATATACATTTTCCGAAATTTTAATGGAAATACAATGATTTACATCAATTTTTCTCAAATTTATATTATTTATTGGAGAAAATGAGAAAAAAATGGAAAAATATGTGAAATTAGGAGGGAAATGAAATTACTTGGGAGAAAATAATTTTTGGGATTGATTATGAAATTTTCAGAATTTTTATGAAATTTTTGTGCAATTAATGGAATTTTTGGGAAGAAAATATAATTTTGGTGAATTATTTAATTTGAGGAGAAAATAAATAGAATAAATGAGAATTTGATGAATAGTTGGGAGTTAAATGAGAAAATGAATTTTTAGCAATCTTAATAATTTTAGAAAAGAAAAATAGGAATTTTCGGATATAAATATTGATATATATATATGTATGTGGGGAAAAGAGGTTAAAAAAAAAAAAAATTCGAAAATCGGCGCACGGGCCGAATTCGGCCCATGCGCCCTGATTTCGGGTCGGGCCACAGGCCTGACCCGGTTGCGCGCCAGGGCGCGGGCTCTGGCCCGCGCCTGGGCTTGGCGCTTGGGCCGGCCCAAGTGCCTGGTGACCCAGGTGCCCCACCCCTTCCTTCTTCCATACGATTTGCAGAATTTTGGGCAATTTTCTTGATTTTTTGATGTATTTTCCAGCCAAAAACCATGGGAATCCATGGTTTGATGACCCATGGTTTTGAGCAACCAATAACAAGAGCCAACTGGGCATCCAACATGAAGGTTTGGAAGCCACGTGGGTGGCCACGTGCCCTGTTTTCATGCCATGCAAGAAGCTCCCCATGCAACAAAAACCCAGAATTTTGGCTAAGTCCAAAATTCTAGTTCTTGCTCCCATCTTCCAGACCCTAGATCTCCTCCGTTTCTCATCCAAATCCAGTGATCTATAGCTTGTTTTGAAGCTGATACCACCCACTACGAAGTCCCACAACTGGTTTGGCCAATATTGAAGCCATCTGAGATGAAAATCGTGGAGAAGATGTGCTGTTCACAGAGTTCAACTCAGAAAAATCAGAAAAGGTGTCTTGCAGCCATCTTTGGAGCTCTGGTTCCTGGACCATTTCAAGTCCGTTTGGGAGGTAAAACCCCTCTTTTTCTTAGTTGTCATGATTACTTTCATGTACAAGTGGTAGAAATCAAAGAGTGAAACCCCCAACCTATTTTATAAGGCCATGAAACTGCCTATCTAGCTAACTGTTTTGACTGTTTCTGCAAAAACCAAGCAACAAAACCAGATTGAGGCTGTGTTTGGAGGACTTGTAGACATCCGTTTGGGTTCAAATCAGAGGCGTTTTAAACCTTGTAGTGGAGGCTACAGAGAAGTATAAAGAGCTAACCCTAAGCCTCTGTAGTTTAGAAGTTATATACTAGCAAACATGCCTTGTTAGTTATGCATTGTGGACTTAAAGAAATTTTCAAAACTCTCATATGCA
>JAJIYU010003890.1:0-25649 GCA_030144865.1 Tinospora cordifolia
TAAATGCATATTATACTAAATATGAGTAAATACACTACATTTTCTATTATATTAATGCACATTATACATAAAATACGTATAATATAATTAATCTGCTATGCAACTAACAGTCACTAGGAAAGGGACCTTGTTGCTGATTGGAGAATCCTTTGGCTAATTATCCCATCGGAGTCTCAAGGTTCTTGCCTGTAGCATTGACGTTCCCTGCTTGAACTTCCAACCTTGAGATTCTACTATCATTCCGATCAATTCTCCCAGTCAATTCTTTGAAAAATCGAGCCTGCATATTCATTATCTTGTCCAGTTTGTTCTTCATAGATGGTTTCTTTTCAATCAGGCTCCACTGAAGGACATAACCTAGTGGGGCTTGTTGGACATTTCTATTATTTACATAAGAGAATTTTTCATGTGACAGATCCCCGAATGATAATATTGAGGAACATTGTACCCTTGTTGTTGACCTTGATAAGTATTGAACTGGTTCACTGCATTCAGCTGCTCTATAAATGCTTCTTGAGTAAAGGATGTCTTGTGAGCTTCAACTATGGTCAAAGTAGATTGATTATGTTGTTGTTGAAACCAGCCATTACCAAATTTCTTAGTTAATGCATTCATCTGGTGGGTTATAGAAGCTATCTGTGCTTTTAGAACTGTAGCCTCATCAGCCTCAAGTAATCCAACTCTCTTTACAGAGGCTCTCTTTATTCTATGGCCATAGGCGTTAGCTGCCATATCTTCAATGAGATGATGGCCTCTGTAGTAGACTTTCCCATCAAGGAACCACCATCTCCTAAATCCACCAAGGCTCTAGTAGGTGGTGTCAAACCACTGTAGAACATTTGAATCTATAGCCAAGGAAGGTATCCATGCTGAGGACATCTTCTGAATAAGTCATTGAGTTTCTCCCAAGCTTCATGGAGAGACTCAAAATCTGACTGCTTAAATGAACTAATTTCATCCCTTAGTTAATGAACTTTCGTAGGAGTGAAATACTTCCATAAAAATTTCTGAGCCATCTCTTTTCAAGTGGTGATGCTACCTAGTAGGACAGTCTGCAGCTATGTCCTTGCCTTTAAAGAGAAAGGAAAAATTCTCAGCCTTAACTAATCCTTAGTTACACCATTCATCTTGATCGTGTCACATATTTCCGTAAAGAAGTTTAGATGTGCCACAGGATCTTCAGTGGCTAAACCCCCAAACTATTGTTGTTACTATACCATAGTGATCAAAAAGGGTTTTAACTCAAAATTATTAGCATTGATGGGTGTGTGAGCAATTCTGAATAATTATTATTAAGCATAGGCTTAAAAAAGTCCTGGAGTGATGCTTCACCATCAGTGCCAACTATAGATCTACTACTCTCAGCCATATCAGATTTATGGCTTTTAATCTCCAACTAAATCTATAGAAGTGTTTTGAACAAGTCTAGATCGTTCAGCTCAAGTAAGTCTCTACTCATCTAAAACCTAAAATACCACAAGCAAAGCAAAAAAGATCAAGTGTAGCAAGCCAACGAATTAAATAATAAAAATAATAAAATAAAATAAAAATAATGCCTTGATTAAAATTTCAACTAATTTCAATTGGTTTCAAGATTATTAATACCACTCCTTGGCAACGGTGCCAAAAATTTGTTGCGACCGCTACAAGTGTATAGGATAGTAATATAAGGTAAATACTGAATATCATCCTCAGGGAATAGTTTGTGGTAAAAATCTTAAATCTCAATTTACTTTCAATCTTAACTTTATTAAGGCTTAAAAACAAGGATTCAATTCTTTAAACTCAATTTAAAAGGAAAATAAACAATAGCTGATTTGAAAACTGTATTGATTAGGATTTTAGGATAGTAAGATATCATGTATTCTCCTTTAATCTTTATTTCAATTAATCTAATTTTTTTTGTAGGTTATAGAACTAGTAATTGAAACTCTCTCTCGAGGTGCCTTGATCCTATAAATTTGTTCCCTAATAGCTCCCCTCGAGGCGTATAGTTAACAAACCAATGCAACAAACATAGAAATCATGTGCAACCTTCCATAAAATCAACAACCTCTCAGTCAATTGATTCATATTGTCTATATTCTGATTATCCAATTGTTAAACTTCTCTCTTGAGTTAGTTCAACAATATGAGATCAATTTATAGGTGGTCAATCAATAAAAAGCATTAAGAACATGAAGTATAAAACAATACCTCAAAATAGATTAATCAAAATAATGATCAAAAGTTTTTACAATCTAAATTACATCCTAGAAATTAAAAGAATCTAGCCAAACATAGCAACTAGTTCATAGCACAAAGAATTAAACAAATAGAATATCATACTATACAAATGTGATTTTGTTCTTCGTCTTCTCCCTTATTCCGATTTTTCTTGTGTTCTCTGGCTGTCACGCTCTAGTTGAAGCAAAATATGAATAATGAATAATAACCTAATACATGGGTTATTTATAATGCCTCTAAAATTAACTCACAAAAACCCTAAATTAACACCTAAAATTGGCCTGGTTTCTATTGATTTGTGCTTCTTATGTTCCAATTTTTGTTCCAGTCCTGCCAAGCTTTGTTCAATGTAATAACAATTCTGCCATGCTCTTTTTGCGCGGAATTGTTGCCCCTAATCATGTTCCAATCAAGCCCATATGCTTTTCTTCAATTTACACACTCTGCCATTCAACTTTTGCACCACAAATTCATGTTCCAAATTTGATTCCAATCGTGCCATTCTTAATGCGCCAAAATTACACAATTTACCATTTTGTGAGCCCCTTACTTTATCAACTAAATTAACTCATTTCCACCCTTTTCCAGTCGTGTGCCTTAGCTTATCTATCGAATTATATTTCTGCTACTCAATTCACGTTTTTTGCTTCATGCGTTATTTGTTGTGATTTTGGGTTGGACCGAATTGGGCCTTATTTTATATGTTGGGTTGTGCATCATTTTGTAGGTGTCAGATGAGCTTCTTTAGGTTTTGGATGCTTTTGAATGGGCATTGTATTATATGCCATTATACCTTTTTTCAATTATTTTAAACCTGCACATGCAATTGATAATCCTTTTTCGGACATTAAGATATAATTATAAATATATAAAAATTATAATTAAAATTCTCTAACGTATAAATAATATACAATAATAATATAATTGATCATTGTAATACCCCATAACTTCGTGATCGTGTCACGTCATGAGTGAGCATAAAATAAATAAAATAATAATTTAAAAAATTGATCTTAGTTGAATTAGCAAAAGAATATATAATAATAATAAATGAATTAGAATCATGTACAATTTAAATACAGATGTAGACTATGCTTAGAAGTAAATAAATTATTTCATAGCTCACTCGCGCTAGTGCGAAGGCGCAAGTAATGCGAAAATGAAATAGATCATTTGATCGAAAAAAATAAGTAATAATAATAATAATAATAATAATAATACTAAGTACATGAGAAATAAAATTTTACCAGGAAATATAGCTTGTGTGATAGAATCATTAAATGGAAATGAAATTAAGAAGGAAGAACAGAATAAAATAAAATAATAATAATAAAATAAATAAATAAATTTGAGTATAGATTTTGAAATTAATAAAAAAAACTGGGGGGAGATCACGACCAAACCAGAATTTTTGGTTTGGCGGTGACTCAGGAAATTGAAAGAAGAATAGAGGCAGTGAAAAAAGGAAGAAGCAGTCATTGGTGAAAATAAAACTTGCTGGTGCTCTGTTTTAGAGAGGAAGGAACCGGTAGCTGTAGATTTTGAAGGATCAAAGAAGAAGAAATTAGAATCAGTACTATTGCTGCTCTTGGGCGTTGTTGCATGAACAGAGGAAGGAAATGAAATCAGAATTACTGCTGATGTCGGATGATGAAGATGAAAAGCAGAGATTGTTGCTGCATCGTTACACGAAAAGGAAGAAGAAGGGGAGCAGCAGTGTAATACCCTAGAATTTTGTCAAATAATTTAAAATAAATAAAATAAGTTAATTAATTTCAAAGATTTTAAGAAATTTTTAGGTGCAAATTGTGGGTTGACACATGAAAAATAAAATATGTTAGAGATATAATATAAATTAGGCAAATAAGACCTTAATTTGATAATTAAATGAAAATGTCAAATTAGTAGAATTAATTATGAAATTTAAAGAGTTGCTTAAGAAATTAATAAATAAAAATAAAGTATATATACACATATAGGTTAATATTTGTATGAATAAGGTGTGTTTTAACACAATAAATGTGAATACTACGTATTATAGGAATATATACATAGAAAAATTTATAGAATTAAATAAAAATGTAGTATACATGTATTTATTAACAATAAATAAAGCATTATGTAAATATTAGTGTATAATTACATAAATAATTATCAGAAAATGAAAAATAAAATAAATAAAAAATATATGGAAATGAAAAATGTAGATCATTTAATTATTGGCATTAAAAATATTGAGGAAATAGAAAAATATCAAATAAATACAATATTAAATAATTAGAAAGGAAAAAATATTAGTAAGATCATCAAAATAGAAAGGAATATACAAGAAAATTAAGTTTTTATCAATTAGGAAGTGTCTAATTGGCAAAATTCAAATAATAAAATTATTAGAAAGCAATTTGGTAATTAGAAACTGCATCTAACGGTCCAAAACGAATCTGTAAAATCCAACGAATGATATTAAAGTCCAAAACGACACCCAAGAGCACCGAATCAATAAGATCCAATGGCCCAGAAACGATTAGGGTGATCTAACGGTTCGAATGCGTCTCATCTGATCACGAATGACACTGCAATCGAGGTTCATCGTTCGGCTCAAATAGGTGATCAGGATCGGATGCTGTGCTCGAGATCCATCCAACGGCGGAGATCAAACACGCATTCGGTAATCGCGAACCTGTGCGTCGATCGAGGAAAATCTAACAGGCCACAGTCGATCAAACCAGATCGAACAGTCCAGACGATTTTCGGTAATCGCGAACACGATCCGCACTGTGTATCCGAGGATCATCTGATGGCCCTGATGAAGTTAGTTGATCATGATCAAGATTCGCACGCAGCATCCGAGGATCATCCGACGGTCTAGAAAGTCGTGTTCCTTCGATCGCGAACAGATTGATGCGCTCAAGGATGATCCAACCACCCGGATCAAGCCCGCCCCATATGTGATTGTCGCGCGATTCGAGGATGATCCTACGGTCCCGATTAAATGCTATGAATTAATTAACGAAAATTCGAAAAGAAATTCGATTAAATCAATAAAATCTGAAAATTGGTTTCTAAATTCCCAAAAATTTTCAAAAAATTTCCTTCTAATCTCCTATGCTTGGGAGTTACGAAATTTTGAAGAAATGGCAAGTTTTCCACAAGATGACACCCAAACTTGTCATTTTCCACTCTTTTGAACTCTATATAAACACTCCCATGCTCACAATTCATCTCATCCCAATTCAAGAACATACTAGTCCCTCTTGAATCTCTCTAGCCTTCTTCTTGGCAATCCCCTTAGTTCTTGAGTGATCTTGAATTATTCTTGAGTGTTCTTGAATGTTCTTGAGTGTTCTTGAGTGTTCTTGAATGTTCTTAAGAGTTTTTGAGTGTTTGGAAGACTTGAAGCAACAGAACTCTGTCGGATTTCAGAGGCGTGCAGAAGAGACATATTTAAGATGGAAGTGACTTCTAACTTCTACTTCTTTATTTTTATTTGAATAAGTCTTGCATGCGTGATCATGTTTTGAAGATGATTGATTGAATATATGTTTTAATATACGTGCCTTATTTATTTGATGTGCTAAGAATATACATGTTATGTATGTTTAGAAATTAAGAATATTGATGCATGTTATACATTAATTATGCCATGAATAAATATTTATTGATTCATGTTTTGGATATGTTGCATCGATGGTTTAATCCGATATTGTGTGTTTTATCACTAAGAAAAGATTAAATAATGATTCAATCCACGTACCGACACGATGATAGGCGCGGGGACAGATGTCATCGTGTTCCATCCCTCTCGACCCGGCTTGCTGGTTTACCATTGATGAATTTGAACTGGGTTTCCAAGAGTGATCTCACTTGATAGATATGGGGTTTGCGTTTCCAAGAGTGACTCTCTCTCCCAACGATGTGGAATACAGAGATTAACCTCTTTCGGTCCGAATGTCTACCATAAGCAAGAAATTGGTTGAATCACCTAATGTACAAAAGTTTTTGATATGCTTGGTTTGTTTGAATTGAAATAACGAATTAAATGTTAGAAAGATCCACTGAGCTATGTGCTCACCCCATCCTTCTATTTTTCAGGTAATTAAATCACATGAAGACCATGAATATTAGTTAGGTTCTTTTATTTAAAAAGTTTTTTTTTAATTTTTATGTAAGGGCATGTTGCCAAAATTTTAAGACTTCCGCTATAATAAATTGTTTTTTCAAATTATGTACTCAATTTTATTTAATTAATTGAGTTTATGAATTTTAGTTATTTCTTTTACTATTGCCTTATTGAATTCTTAAATTTAAGTTATGTTCTGTTAAATACAATCAAGGCATGAAATAATTGAAATAGAAAGTCAAGTGTGTGTCACTTGTAAAGTAACACCAGCCCGGCCCGCCGTTTGGTTTAGCCCACCGTCAAGAGAATGGTGGTTGTGTCCAATGCTTAAAGATACGGGGGTTTGGGTGTTACAAACGTGGTATCAGAACTGAGGCTTTAGGTGCCTTGGGCTAGAAATAGAAAGTTAAGCCTAAACACATGTTGATTAGGCTAGAAAATAGAAGGTCAAGCATTAGTTGCTCGACAAGAATTAGAAACTCAAATTAGGGTTTCACATCAAACTAGATTAAAATTTAGTGCCCTACCTTCTATTTTTGAAAATTGGAAAATGTTTTAGAAAGTGTTTTCAAAAAGGAAAGATATGTTTTCAAATGTTTTGTTTGGATATAAAGACTACAAGTTGAGCTAATAGTGGGTAAGCCTTGTCCCGAGTAAAGCTAAACATTGAAAGAGAGGTGGATTATCCCGCACTAGAAAGCGCGGTTGCTAAATAGACTTCGGTCTCGCCGCCCGATCTGGAGGTTGTCCCACCAGCTCATATGAGTAGTCGGAGTTGAAGAACATTCCTATTTTCTATACAAGAAAAATTAGAAGGTAAAAAATTAGAGCAAGAAAGTGAATAGAAGTTGAAAAGATGCCCAATATGGCATCTTGACTAGACAGAGGTTGTGCGTCAACCAGATTGCCCTAGGTCCAGAAAAAGACCCTTGGTAGAAAAATGGTGTAGCCAGGGTTGGCACAGTGGATCAAAAGCATAAACCTCTAGGGCATAGGCTAGAAACGAAAACTTGTGTGAAAATAGAAAATTGTTTGATTAGGACACGAGACCGGGAAACTTCTGTATCTTTCGGTTTCTATGTAGTATGGGATGCATAGGAATTCGGGGGTATGGAGGAAGCCTGGATTTGGAGAATGATGGACCAGGTGTGGTGAATGATCGGTAACTCTGGCAGAACGGGTTTCTCTATGCTCGCTGGTATGGGACGGTAGAGTATAGTGGGCTCGGGAACCTTAGTTATCGAGACATTTGCGAAATTGTTTGGGTGCGGCTCTATTCTGAGTGAAAGCCTAAGTGGAAGGGGTAGAGTGGTATGGGACACTTGAACCTGAAAGCTTAGGTGGAAGATTGGAACCTTGCTGTGCTAGCGTAATTGTGTGATATGCATGATGTAATGTTTATTTGCTTTGAGACCAAATCCTGTACCCATTCATGAAAAGAACCTAGAAGAAAAAGCTTTAGGCCACTGAACAAATCGAGAACCTGGAGACGTGAATCTAGAGTCATGGTAGCACGAACGGAACGAAACTTGAGGAAACGAATACAACACATGATGTAGAAAAGATAACCATTTCTCAAGTCCGAAAAAACATTTAGTATCCCAAGGATAAGAAAAGATGGGCGAGTACCCTAAATGAATGTCCTATTTGAAACTTCTATGATAAGATAATAAAGTGGCTTTGGCTTGTAGATAATGGAAGGAATCCAAGAAAACACCAATACATTTGATCAAAGTAACCAAGGGGCAGATGTGGCAACAACTTCTGTCCTATCACCAGAGATAATAGCAGAAATCACTCGATAGGTGGTCGAGCAAGTGATGAGGACTCTACAGTCACAGCTCGAGCATCAGAATGAACTAAGAATGGGAACTAATGAGCTAGTCATTCCTCTAAGATTAACCATGCCCAAAGGAATGACCATTGAGATTAATTCAATAAAAAAGGATATCCACTTCAAATGATCCGTAATGGATAAAAACAAGAAACCACAATATGGTTAAAAGACAGGAAATGAAAGCAAGAAACAGAAACAAACTCACCAAACTGAAAAAGAACAAAAGAAGCAGGCTAAGAGACAAGGGCGGTGTTATGCGTGCAGACAAAGGGGTCATTTTGCCAGAAATTATCCAACTGCACTTGTTCGGGCTCCTCAGCCTCAAGATGGTGAGAACCAAGCTAGAATGTTGGTTGTTGAAGCTCAAGAAGATCAATACCCCCAATAGAAACCCTCATAGTCAAATATTAGGACAAATGAACTAATTTTGAATATGAGTAGTACGGAAACCTTTAGATTGCTATATGTTCACATTTATGAATTTTGAGTTGAAATAAGGTTTTGTACCAATTATCTCTATTAATGAAAATTTTTCCTTAAGTACTCTTGTCATTACATTTTGGATATCCAAAAATGGAAAGTATGGGAATATAAAGTGTGAGTAGTAACCCTAGAACCTGCCGTATGGCAGGAAGTGACAAAGAAACTTTTACCCTCAGATAGATTAAAAACTTAGGGCTACGTATGACCCTAAATGAAAGACAAGCCTATTTTTATAGCAAGTCCTGCCATCAGACCTGTTGCATCAAATCAGGGATGAACAAAAGACAAGACAAATGACTCACAAGCTTAATAGAGGAAATTGAACAGGATAGACACACTTACTTCAAGTTAGATGGTGAGAATGCCCTAAGATTCGAAAGGATCTGTATACCTTAGAATGGCAGATAGAGTAAGCAGATCACCCAATAGTGAAGGATAAATATTCTCTACCAAGTGACCCATTCGATCATTTGGAGAAGCAACCATTACTTAAGAACGAATCTAAGGTCAGAAAATCAACAACTGAGAATCAGGGAGTCTGCTATGTATGAAACGACCTATTAGGGAACATATAGGAATACAATGAACCAAACGGTTATACATCGTGTTGATAAGGAGACGCAACTTACGAAACATAGTCTTGCTAAATTTAGCAAATGATAGCCAAATTCCTTAACCATGTAGCTTCGAAAACACCAGAGGCTGTCACCAACATAGTTACAAAGATTCAAGCCCTAAGGCTCATCAAATTAGTCAAAACCAACCAATTTACCAAAAATACCTAACGAAATGACACACGAATAAACATTTATAAATTTCGAGGACGAAATTCTTTTAAGGAGGGTAGGTTGTAATACCCTAGAATTTTGTCAAATAATTTAAAATAAATAAAATAAGTTAATTAATTTCAAAGATTTTGAGAAATTTTTGGGTGCAAATTGTGGGTTGACACATGAAAAATAAAATATGTTAGAGATATAACATAAATTAGGCAAATAAGACCTTAATTTAATAATTAAATGAAAATGTCAATTTAGTAGAATTAATTATAAAATTTAAAGAGTTGCTTAAGAAATAAATAAATAAAAATAAAGCATATATACACATATAGGTTAATATGTTTGTGAATAAGGTGTGTGTTAGCACAATAAATATGAATACTACATATTATATGAATATATACATAGAAAAATTTATAGAATTAAATAAAAATATAGTGTACATATATTTATTAACAATAAATAAAGCATTATGTAAATATTAGTGTATAATTACATAAATTATTATCTGAAAATAAAAAATAAAATAAATAAAAAATATATGGAAATGGAAAATGTAGATCATTTAATTATTGACATTAAAAATATTAAGGAAATAAAAAAATATCAAATAAATAAAATATTAAATAATTAGAAAGGAAAAAATATTAGTAAGATCATCAAAATAGAAAAGAATATACAAGAAAATTAAGTTTTTATCAATTATGAAGTGTCTAATTGGCAAAATTCAGACAATAACATTATTAGAAAGCAATTTGGTAATTAGAAACTGCATCTAATGGTCCAAAACGAATATGTAAAATCCAACGAATGAGATTGAAGTCCAAAACGACACCCAGGAGCACCGAATCAATAAGATCCAACGGCCTAGAAACGATCAGGGTGATCTAACTGTTCGAATGCGTCTCATCTAATCATGAATGGCACCGCAATCGAGGTTCATCGTTCGGCTCGAATTGGTTATTAGGATCGGATGCTGTGCTCGAGATCCATCCAACGAGAAAGATCAAACACGCATTCGGTAATCGTGAACCTGTGCGTCGATCAAGCCAGATCGAACGGTCTAGACGGTTTTTGGTAATCAAAACATGATCTGCACTCTGTATCTGAGGATCATCCGATGACCCTGATGAACTTAGTTGATCACGATCAAGATCTGCACGCAGCATCCGAGGATCATCTGACGGTCCAGAAAGTCGTGTTCCTTCGATCGCGAACAGATTGATGCGCTGGAGGATGATCCAACCACTCGGATCAAGCCCGCCCCATTTGTGATTGTCGCGTGATTCGAGGATGATCCTACGGTCCCTATTAAATGCTCTGAATTAATTAACTAAAATCTGAAAAGAAATTCGATTAAATCAATAAAAAAATCCAAAAATTGGTTTCTAAATTCCCAAAAATTTCCAAAAAATTTCCTTCTAATCTCCTATGCTTGGGGGGCACGAAATTTTGAAGAAATGGCAAGTTTTCTACAAGATGACACCCCAAACTTGCCATTCTCCACTCTTTTGAACTCTATATAAACACCCCCCATGCTTACAATTCATCTCATCCCAATTCAAAAGCATACTAGTCCCCTTGAATCTCTCTAGCCTTCTTCTTGGCAATCCCCTTAGTTCTTGAGTGATCTTAAACTATTCTTGAGTGTTCTTGAGTGTTCTTGAATGTTCTTAAGAGTTTTTGAGTGTTTGGAAGACTTGAAGCAACGAAACTCTGCCGGATTTCAGAGGCGTGCAGAAAAGACGTATTTAAGGTGGAAGTGACTTCTAACTTCTACTTCTTTATTTTAATTTGAATAAGTCTTGCATGTGTGATGATATTTTGAATATGATTGATTGAATATATGTTTTAATATACATGCCTTATTTATTTGATGTGCCAAGAATATACATGTTATGCATGTTTAGAAATTAAGAATATTGATGCATGTTATACATTAATTATGCCATGAATAAATATTTATTGATTCATGTTTTGGATATGTTGCATCGACGGTTTAATCCAATATTGTGTATTTTATCAC
This sequence comes from Tinospora cordifolia, assembly GCA_030144865.1. Lineage (NCBI taxonomy): Eukaryota > Viridiplantae > Streptophyta > Magnoliopsida > Ranunculales > Menispermaceae > Tinospora > Tinospora cordifolia. Next base: position 11,472 of record JAJIYU010003890.1, read on the forward strand.
TAAAGAAAGATTAAATAATGATTCAATCCACGTACTGGCACGATGATAGGCGTGGGGACAGACGTCATCGTGTGTGTTCCACCCCCCGACCCAGTTTGCCGATTTACCATTGATGAATTTGAATTGAGTTTCCAAGAGTGATCCCACTTGATGGATATGGGGTTTGAGTTTCCAAGAGTGACTCTCTCTCCCAATGATGTGGAACACAGAGATTAACCTCTTTCGGTCCGAATGTCAATCATAAACAAGAAATTGGTTGAATCGCCTAATGTACAAAAGATCCACTGAGCTATGTGCTCAACCCTTCCTTCTATTTTTCAGGTAATTGAATCACATGAAGACTATAAATATTAGTTAGGTTCTTTTATTTAAAAAGTTTGTTTTAATTTTTATGTAAGGGCATGTTGCCCAAGTTTTAAGACTTCCGCTGTAATAAATTTTTTTTTTCAAATTATGTACTCAATTTTATTTAATTAATTGAGTTTATGAATTTCAGTTACTTCTTTTACTATTGCCATATTGAATTCTTAAATTTAAGTTATGTTCTGTTAAATACAATCAAGGCATGAAATAATTGAAATAGAAAGTCAAGTGTGTGTCACTTGTAAAGTAACACCGGCCCGGCCCGCCGTTTGGTTTAGCCCACCGTCAAGAGAATGGTGGCCATGTCCAATGCTTAAAGATACGGGGGTTGGGGTGTTATAAGCAGATTGTAGTTGTGTGATCTGATACGAAGAAGAGAAAAAAAGAGGAAGGGGAAAAACCAATTGCTGCTGGTTTGGATGAAGGTGAAGATGCACAGTGAATTGTTGTTGTTGGGCAAAGAAGAAGTGACGAACTAGCAAGGATTGGAATGAAGCAACAGTTGCAATCTTTTTAATTGTTCTGGTTTTCAATTGTTAAAAATAGAGGTGATGGTGCTCAATATTTGGTTTCAAATTTTCGTTGAAATTTGAATTGTGTGTGTCGTTGTGGGCTTGAATATCTTGTGTTGAGGGATTTGATGATTTTTGGTTTTGAAGAGAAGAACGAAGAACAAGAAAAGAAAAATTTGGGCGATGCTCTGTTTTGGGAGACAAACAAGAACGTGATTTGGTTCTTAATTTTTCTAGTTTTGAATGTGAAGGACAAAGAGGAATGAAGAGCTAAAGCTGAATGTGATTTGGGAAAGCTTTCTGGTTTGGTGCGTTTATGGGTGGTTGTGAAATAGTGAAGAAGATGAGCTGAAATTTGAGTAAGATGGAGCATTAAAGTTGGGGGTTTGCTGTGTGCGCGATGTTGTTGTGATTGGGACAAACAGAACAAGGGCTATTGCATTTTGGTCATGATTTGAATTTTTTGAATGTGAAATTCTGGTTTTAAAAGCTTGATTTTGAGTTGATTTGGTTTGGGTTGTGATGAACGAATAAGGAAATGGAAAATGAAAATTTGGTTTAGTTGATTTGGGTTTTAGATAACTAAACAAGAAGATTGAAATTGAAATTTTGGGTGCTACTGGAACACTGCTATCGTGTTCGCGTGAACCTCTACACCAATTCCATACCTCCCATTTGAACCTCTACACCATCCCTATTCAAGTTGCTGACATTGCTTAGGGAGTTCAATGGCTATAATTTGTTGGACCCTTCTTGGCTGACTTTTCTATTCCATACATACATTTTTACCACGATGACTATCTCATCACTATGTTCGGACCTTCTACCTTGCCACACCCCACTACCTTTGCTCACTTACGTCGCCTTATTATAACCGACTCAATCCAATCGTTTCATGCTCTCCAGTTCATACACAAAAACCCACCCTAATCGTCATACCAACCACCTAACACCAAGCATATCTTAGTTCCAAACTATCCTACACCCATCTCACCCTCCTAGTTTTTGTTCTACCTCTTCCAACTACTCATTGAATTTTTTGCAGTCTTCTCCTTACCTATTGACCTACCCTCAAACAGATGCCATGACCACCATATCTGCTTCTTACCCAACTTTACACCCATCAATCTTAAACCCTACTGGTACCCTTAGTGCCAAAAGGAAGCTATGGCATCAATTATTTTAGAAATGCTCCAACATGGGAACCTTTTTTCTTCACCAGTGCTACTTTTTAAAAAGATAGATGTTACATGATGATCCTGGGTAGATCATAAAGCTCTTAATGTCATCACTATTTGTGATCGATTTCCATCTCTACAGTGGATGAGCTGCTGGATGAATTACATGGTGCCAAGTTCTCTACCGAGTTAGATCTACATTCAGGGGATTTTCAAATATGTTTAGCTACGAAAGGCACATTCAAGACTGCCTTTCAAATTGTTGATGGACACTATAAATTCTTGGTCGTACTTTCCAAGTGACCATGAATGTCTAGTCTACTTTCCAAGTGACCATAAATAACTTATTCAGACCACGTCTTCACAAGTTCTTGTTAGTTTTTTTTTATGATATACTTGTCTATAGTGCTACATGGGAGGTCCACCTAGTTCACCTAAGGCAAGTTTTATAGTTATTATAGGTTAATAATTTTTTTGCTAAATTTTCAAAATGTCATTTTAGATTCTCTACTATGGAATATATAGGTCACATCATCTTAGTTGAAGGTGTTCAAATCGATGCCTCAAAATTCGAAGCCATTCAAACTGCTCTCTATGGGTTCCTTGGCCTCAGAGGCTACTGTCATAGATTCGTATGCAACTGTAACAACCCATCGCCACAGCCACCAGGACCACACCCACGTCATGGCACGTCATGGCTCGTCATGACATCGTTACTCACAAGGTACCATTCCCCCCCCCTTGGGATTTTATTTGGCTTACGCAGAGTTTTGAACCCATAACCTAGGGGATAAGTACATTGTTCTTGCAACATCCGCTACCATTGGGCCAGTGGCGATGGCAGTGGGTTGTTACAATAAAAAAACGCTTTTTTATTGTAACAACCCACCGCCACTGCTGCCGGGATCCACACCCACATCATGGCTCGTCATGGCATTGTTACTCACTAGGTATTGTCTCCGCCCCCAAGGGTTTTCTTTTGCCTTCGTGGAGATTCAAACCCAAGACCTAGGGCTCAAGTACTTAATTCTTTCATCATCCACTACCATTGAGCTATACACCCCAAACCCTGCATCTTTAAGCATTGGACAGGCCCACCGTTCTCTTGACGGTGGCTAAACCAAATGGTGGGCTGGGTCGGTGTTACTTTACAAGGGACCCACACTTGACTTTCTATTTCAATTATTTCATGCCTTGATTGTATTTAACATAACATAAATTAATTTAAAAATTAAATAAGGCAACAATAAAAGAAATAATTGAAATTCATAAACTCAATTAATTAAATAAAATTGAGTACATAATTTGAATAAAAAAATTTATTACAGCGGAAGCCTTAAAACTTGGGCAACATACCTTACATAAAAATTAGAAACCTTTTTAAAAAAAAGCTTAACTAATAGTCATAGTCTTCATGTGATTAAATTACCTGAAAAATAGAAGGAAGGGGTGAGCACATAACTCAGTAGATCTTTCTAATATTTAATTCATTATTTCAATTCAAACAAACCAAGCATATCAAAAACTTTTGTATATTAGGCGATTCAAACAATTTCTTGTTTATGGTTGACATTCGGACCAAATGAGGTTAATCTCTGTGTTCCACATCATTGAGAGAGAGAATCACTCTTGGAAACTCAAACCCCATATCTATCAAGTAGAATCACTCTTTGAAACCCAGTTCAAAATCGTCAATGGTAAACTGGCAAACCAGGTTGGGGGGTGGAAAATACACAATGACGTCTATCCCCGCGCCTAACATCGCGCCAGCACGTGGATTGAATCATTATTAAATCTTTTCTTAATGATAAAACACACAATATCAGATTAAACCATCGATGCGACATATACAAAACATGAATCAATAAATATTTATTTATGGCAAAATTCATGTATAACATGCATCAATATTCTTAATTTCTAAATATACATAATATGTATGTTCATGGCACATCAAATAAATAAAACATGCATATTAAAACATACATTCAATCAATCATCTTCAAAACATCATCACACATACAAGACTTATTCAAATTAAAATAAAGAAGTAGAAGTTAGAAGTCACTTCCACCTTAAATACGTCCCTTTTGTACGTCTTTGAAATCCGGCAGAGTTCCATTACTTCAAGGCCTCCAAGCACTCAAGAACACTCAAGAACACTCAAGAATAGTTCAAGATCACTCAAGAACTAAGGGGATTGACAAGAAGAAGGCTAGAGAGAGTCAAGAGGGACTAGTATGCTCTTGAATTGGGATGAGATGAATTGTGAGCATGGGGGTGTTTATATAGAGTTCAAAAGGGTAGAGAATAACAAGTTTGTGGTGGTATCTTGTAGGAAACTTGCTAATTCTTTAAAATTTCGTGCCCCCCAAGCAGAAGAGAATAGAAGGCAAATTTTTTGGGAATTTAGAAACCAATTTTCTGATTTTTAAAGTATTTAATCAAAATTTTTTTGGATTTTTCGTTAATTAATTCGGAGCCTCAGATCAGAACCGTCCAATTTTTCTCGTATCACGCATCAGATCACGGTTAAGATTTTTCGAGTCAGCTGTGGATTGTTGGATTGTTCTCGATCGCGTCAAACGCAGATGATCTGATCTAGACCGATAGATTTCCTTGAACGCAGCATGATCATCAAGGCATCTAAGATCTTCACCGTCGAATGAGCCTCGAGCACAGCGCACGTTCGCAATCATCAAATACGATCCATCCGATTGTCTTCGAGCACAGTACGCGGATCTGGTTCACGATTAACAAAACGCATCTGCGCCGTCGGATCGAACGAACTTAATCTTGGACCGTTGATCAACCTCGAGTGTAGTGTTGGTTCGCGATTTCAAAATAACGAGTTTGCTTTGGACGCTCGAATCGTCCTCAAGACACGCATTTTGCGATGACCGAAATTCATTCTGATCGTCGATCGTCCCTGATCATTTCTGGCCGTCCAATTTCCTCGATCGGAGCATCCGTTCGTGATCCTCTCAGAGCGCCTCAATCTGGATCGTTTGATGGATCTCGAGTGACGTAATTGATCAGAGATATCCTGAATCTGGGCTGTTGGATTGGACGTGTTAATTTCGGACCGTCCGACCTGTGGTGATCTCGTGTTCCTAGGTGTTCGGTGCGCTCTTCATCTGGACCGTTGGATTGCAGATCATGCAGATTGTTTGATCCTAGCCATTAGATCATGTTTCTAATACCAAAATCACTATTCTAAGTTGCTACTATTCGAAATTTTGCCAATTAGATACTTTTGCTAATATCTTTCCCTTTCTAATTATTTAATATTACATTTATTTGATATTTTTCTATTTCCTTAATATTTTTAATGCTAATAATTAAATAATCTACATTTTTTATTTTCATGTATTTTTATTTATTTCATATTTCATTTTTAGTAATAATTTATGTAATTATACACTAATATTTACATAATGTTATATTTATTTTTAATAAATACATGTACACTACATTTTTATTTAATTATATAAATTTTTCTATGTAATATTCTTATAATATGTAGTATTAACATTTATTATGCTAACACATACCTTATTCACACACATATTAGCCAATATGTGTATCTATACTTTATTTCTATTTATTTCTTAAGCAACTCTTTAAATTTCATAATTAATTCTACTAAATTGAAATTTTCATCTAATTATCAAATTAAGGTTTTATTTGCTTAATTTATATTATATCTCCAATATATTTTATTTTTCATGTGCCAACCTACAATTTGTACCAAAAATTTTCTTAAAACCTTTGGAATTAATTCACTTAACTTATTTTATTTATTTTAAATTATTTGACAAAAGTCTAGGATATTACAACCTACCCACCTTAAAAAAATTTCATCCTCAAAATTTATATACATTTATTCGTGCGTCTTTGCGTTAGGTATTTCTGGTAAATGGGTTGCTTTTGACTAATTTGATAAGCCTAAGAGCTTGAGTCTTTGTAACTATCTTGGTGACAGCCTCTGATGTTTTCGAAGCTACATGGTTAAGGAATTTGGTTATCGTTTGCTAAATTTAGCAAGAGTGTGTTTCATAAGTTGCGCCTCCTAATCAACACGATATCTAACCAATTGGTTCATTGTATTCCTATATGGTCCCTAATTAGGTCGTTTCATACATAACAGACTCCCTGATTCTCAGCTGTTGATTTTTTGACCTTAGATCAGTTCTTAAGTAATGGTGGCTTCTCCAAATGATCAACTGGGTTACTTTGGTAGGGAATATTTATCCTTCACTATTGGGTGATCTGCTTACTCTATCCATTCTAAGGTATACAAATCCTTTCGAATCTTAGGGGATTCTCAGTATCTAACTTGAAGTCAGTATGCCTGTCTTATTTAATTTCCTCTATTAAGCTTGTGAGTCATTTGTCTTGCCTTTTGTTCATCCCTGATTCGATGCAACAGGTCCGATGGCAGGATTTGCTATAGAGATAGGTTTGTCTTTCATTTAGGATCATACCTAGCCCTAAGTTCTCAATTTATTTGAGGGTAAAAGTTTCTTTGTTACTTTCCGCCATATGGCAGGTTCTAGGGTTATTACTCACACTTTCTATTCCCATACTTTCCATTTTTTGGATATTCAAAATGTAACGACAAGAGTTCTTAAGGAAAAATTTCATTAATAGAGATAATTGGTACAAAACCTTATTTCAACTCAAAATTCATAAATGCTAACATATAGCAATCTAAAGGTCTCCCTACTACTACTCATATTCAAAATTAGTTCATTTGCCCTAGCATTGGGCTATGAGGGTTTCTACTGGGGGGTCTTGATCTTCTTGAGCCAACATTTTAGCTTGGTTCTCACCATAACCCTTATTGTCTTGAGGCTGAGGAGCCCGAACAGGTGCAGTTGGACAATTTCTGGCAAAATGCCCCCTTTGTCTGCACACATAGCACAACCCTTGTCTCTTAACCTACTTCTTTGGTTCTTTTTCAATTTGGTGAGTTCATTTCTATTTCTTGCCTTCCTTTCTCGTCTTTTGATCATTTTGTGGTTTCTTGTTTTTATTCTTTACCGATCGTTTGAAGTGGATATCCCTTTTGATTAAATTAATCTCAACTATCATTCCTTTGGGCATAGTTAGTCTTAAAGGTATGACTAGTTCATTATTTTTCATTCTTAGTTTATTCTGAACCTCAGGCTGTGATTGTAGAGTCCTCATCACTTGCTCGACCACCTGTCGAGTGATTTCTGCTTTTATCTCTGGTGATAGGACGGAAGTTGTTGCCACATCTGCCCCTTGGTTACTTTGATCAGGTGTGTTGGTGTTTTCTTGGATTCCTTCCATTATCTATAAGCCAAAGCTACTTTAGTATCCTATCATAGCAGTTTCAAATAGGACATTCATTTAGGGTACTCACCCATCTTTTCTTATCTTTTGGATACTAAGTGTTTTTCCAGACTTGCGAAATGGTCATCTTTTCTAGATCGTATGTTGTATCAGTTTCCTCAAGTTTCGTTTTGTTCGTGCTACCATGACTCTAGATTCATGTCATTAGGTTCTCAATTTGTTCAGTGACCTAAAGGTTTTTCTTCTAGGTTCTTTTCATGCATGGGTACAGGATTTGGTCTCAAAGCAGATAAACATTATAGCATGCATATCACACAATCACACAATCATGCTAGCACAGCAACGTTCCAAGCTTCCACCTAAGCTTTCAGTTTCAAGTGTCCCATACCACTCTACCCCTTCCACTTAGGCTTTTACTCAGAATAGAGCTGCACCCAAATAATTTTGCAAATGTCTAGATAACTAAGGTTCCCGAGCCCACTATACTCCACCGTCCCATACCAGCGAGCATAGAGAAACTCGTTCTGCCAGAGTTACCTATCATTCACCACACATGGTCGATCATTCTCTAAGTCTAGGCTTCCTCCATACCCCCGAATTCCTATGCATCCCATACTACATAGAAACTGAAAGATACAGAAGCTTCCCGGTCTCGTGTCCTGATCAAACAATTTTTTGTTTTCACACATGTTCTCATCTCTAGCCTATGCCCTAGAGATTTATGCTTTTGATCCACTGTGCCACCCCTGGCTACACCACGTTTCAACCTAGGATCTTTTTTTTGGATCTAGGGTTCAATCGGGTTGACTCACAACCTCTGTCCAGTCAAGATACCATATTGGGCATCTTTTCGACTTCTATTCAATTTCTTGCCCTAATTTTTTCCCTTCTAATTTTCTTTTATAGAAAAATAAAAGTGTTCTTCAACTCTGACTACTCATATAAGTTGGTGGGACAACCTCCAGATCGGGCGGCGAGACCGAAGTCTGCTTAGCAACCGCGCTTTCTAGGGTGGGATAACCCACCTCCTTTTCAATGTTTAGCTTTACTCGGGACAAGGCTTACCCACCATCAGCTCAACTTGTAGTTTTTGTACCCAAACAAAACATTTGAAAAACATATCTTTCCTTTTTGAAAATACATTCTAAAACATTTCTCAATTTTCAAAAAAAAGAAGGTAGGGTACTAAAATTTCAATCTAATTCAATGTGAAACCCTAATTTGAGTTTCTAATTCTTGTCAAGCTACTAATGATTGACTTTCTAATTCTAGCCCAGCATATCTAATAGCTAAGCTCTGATACCACCTTTGTAACACCCCAACCCCCGCATCTTTAAGCATTGGACAGGCCCACCGTTCTCTTGACGATAGCTAAACCAAACGGCTGGCCGGGTTGGTGTTACTTTACAAGTCACCCACACTTGACTTTCTATTTTAATTATTTCATGCCTTGATTGTATTGAACAAAACATAACTTAAATTTAAGAATTTAATAAGGCAATAGTAAAAGAAATAACTAAAATTCATAAACTCAATTAATTAAATAAAATTGAGCACATAATTTGAATAAAAAAATTTATTACAGCGGAAGTCCTAAAACTTGGGCAACATACCCTTACATAAAAATTAGAAACCTTTTAAAAAAAAAGCCTAACTAATATTCATGGTTTTCATGTGATTCAATTACCTGAAAAATAGAAGGAAGAGGTGAACACATAGCCTAGTGGATCTTTCTAACGTTTAATTCATTATTTCAATTCAAACAAACCAAACATATCAAAAACTTTTGTACATTAGGCGATTCAAACAATTTCTTGTTTATGGTTGACATTCGGACCAAAAGAGGTTAATCTCTGTGTTCCACATAGTTGGGAGAGAGAATCACTCTTGGAAACTCAAACCCCATATCTATCAAGTGGGATCACTCTTGGAAACGCAATTCAAAATTATCAATGGTAAACTGGCAAGCCGGGTCGGGGGAGGGGGGTGTGGAACACACATGATGACGTCTATCCCCGCGCCTATCATCGTGCCGGTATGTGGATTGAATCATTATTTAATCTTTTCTTAGCGATAAAACACACAATATCGGATTAAACCATCGATGCAACATATACAAAACATGAATTAAGAAATATTTATTCACGGCAAAATTCATGTATAATATGCATCAATATTCTTAATTTCTAAACATGCATAATATGTATGTTCATGGCACATCAAATAAATAAAGAATGCATATTAAAACATATATTCAATCAATCATCTTCAAAACATCATCACACATGCAAGACTTATTCAAATTAAAATAAAGAAGTAGAAGTTAGAAGTCACTTCCACCTTAAATACATCCCTTCTGTACGCCTCTGAAATCCGGCAGAGTTTCGTTACTTCAAGGCCTCCAAACACTCAAGAACACTCAAGAATAGTTCAAGATCACTCAAGAACTAAGGGGATTGCCAAGAAGAAGGCTAGAGAGAGTCAAGAAGACTAGTATGCTCTTGAATTGGGATGAGATGAATTGTGAGCATGGGGGTGTTTATATAGAGTTCAAAAGGGTAGAGAATGGCAAGTTTGTGGTGTTATCTTGTAGGAAACTTGCTAATTCTTTAAAATTTCGTGCCCCCTAAGCATAGGAGAATAGAAGGCGAATTTTTTGGGAATTTAGAAACCAATTTTCTGATTTTTAAAGTATTTAATCAAAATTTTTTTGGATTTTTCGTTAATTAATTTGGAGCCTTGGATCGGAACCGTCCGATTTTTCTCGTATCAAGCATCAGATCACGGTTAGGATTTTTCGAGTCAGCTGTGGATTGTTGGATTGTTTTCGATCGCGTCAAAAACAGATGATTTAATCTAGACCGATAGATTTCCTCGAATGCAGCATGATCATCAAGGCATCTAAGATCTTCACCGTCGAGTGAGCCTCGAGCACAGCGCACGTTCGCAATCATCAAATACGATCCGTCCGATTGTCCTCGAGCACAGTACACGAATTTGGTTCGCGATTAACGAAACACATCTGGGCCGTTGGATCGAGCGAACTTAATCTTGGACCGTTGATCAACCTCGAGCACAGTGTTGGTTCGCGATTTTAGAATAAAGAGTTTGCTTTGGACGCTCAGATCGTCCTAGAGACACACATTTCGCGATGACCGAAATTTGTTCTGATCGTCGATCATCCCTGATCATTACTGGCCGTCCGATTTCCTCGATCAGAGCATCCGTTCGTGATCCTCTCAGAGCGCCTTGATCTAGACCGTTTGATGGATCTCGAATGACGTAATTGATCAGAGATATCCTAAATGTGGGCCGTTAGATCAAACGTGTTGATTTCAGACCGTTCGATCTGTGGTGATCTAGTGTTCCAGGGTGTTCGGTGCGCTCTTGATCTGGACCGTTGGATTGCAGATCGTGCAGATTGTTCGATCCTGGCCGTTAGATCGTGTTTCTAATACCAAAATCACTATTCTAAGTTGCTATTATCCGAAATTTTGCCAATTAGACACTTCTTAATTAATAAAAACTTGATTTTCTTGTATATTCCCTTCTATTTTGATGATTTGCTAATATTTTCCCCTTTCTAAGTATTTAATGTTACATTTATTTGATATTTTTCTATTTCCTTAATATTTTTAATGCTAATAATTAAATAATCTATATTTTTCTTTTTCACGTATTTATTTATTTCATATTTCATTTTTAGATAATAATTTATGTAATTATACACTAATATTTACATAATGCTTTATTTATTTTTAATAAATACATGTACACTACATTTTTATTTTATTATATAAATTTTTTACATATTCTCAGAATATGTAGTATTAACATTTATTATGCTAACACACACCTTATTCATATACATATTAGCCAATATGTGTATCTATACTTTATTTCTATTTATTTCTTAAGCAACTCTTTAAATTTCATAATTAATTCTACTAAATTAAAATTTTCATCTAATTATCAAATTAAAGTCTTATTTGCCTAATTTATATTATATCTCCAATATATTTTATTTTTCATGTGCCAACCCACAATTTATACCAAAAATTTTCTTAAAATCTTTGAAATTAATTCACTTAACTTATTTTATTTATTTTAAATTATTTGACAAAATTCTGGAGTATTACAGCAACTATGTTACGATAGCCAGTCTGCTTGCCGATCTCTTAAAAAATAATTCATTTACATGGTTTGATACAACTTTTCATGCTTTTACATCATTGAAACAAGCCATACTCTACCTACCAACACTACAACTACCAAATTTCAATATACCTTTTGACCTAAAAACCGATGCTTCTTCCATAGCAATTAGTACACTCCTTTCCCAAAACTGCCTTCTAATAACCTTCTTTAGCAAGAAACTTTGCCCTTGCCTCCAATCCTCTTTCACCATTTGCTATCACTAAAGCAGTATAAAAAATGGCATCACTACTTGTTAGGGAGAAAGTTTTACATATACACAAACCAAAAGAGCCATAAAAGCCTGCTAATACAAACAATTCAAACCCCTAGCAACAATGTTGCCTCACTAAACTTTTGGCTTTGACTACTTCTAGACCCTTGGAAAAGAGAACATCGTTGCTGATGCTCTCTCTAGAATACAACATGACAACTCCCCGATTTTCACAGCCATCTCCTACCCAAACTACCAGATTATCAAACAATTACAACACTTTTACACCCACCACCTTGGCCAATCCATGCTACAATCTTATGTTATACAACCAACCATGAAATAGATCCACAATCAGAAAGACTGAATTTTTTACTTTAAAACTAGAATACACATACATGTTGAAACCAACCTCAAACCAATCCTCCTCTAGGAATACCATTCGTGTAACACCCCAATTTTAAACCGAACCTCCTATCACATGTTTTCTCACATGTGGATCGTCGCCCGATGAAAATCAAGGCGTTACCAAAATTTTCTTCTGTCAAAATATTTTTCTTCAAAAATTAAGTTAATAACCATTAGTTCTCAAGTAAATGTTTGGATAGATGTTTTATACAAAACAAAATATCAAAATAATTTCTTAATACATTCACAGGATTTCTCAATACATTAACCGGATTTCTCAAGATAATTCATAAATAATGCAGCAGAAATACTTAAAACTGGTATTAAAACAGAAATGTTAAACGTATAATATAATTCACAAATTTAATCAACTGAATTTAAAATCAAATGGATACATGAAATTGTTTCGAAAAGATTAACAAAGTATCACTTCCAATACCACCTATCCTAGACTACCTCCCCGTGAGGTGTCCAATAAAAGTGCGAATCTTTTGATATAGGTTATAGTACTCTAAGTCCATGTGTACCTGAAAGATAAAAATGGAAGTGAGCTCGAAAGCCCAGTGGATCTTTCCTACACATCACATGAATTATACAGACCCAGTTCAAAATATTACAAACACTTTCAAACATTAGGCATTCAAACATTCATTTGTTTTGATCGGTGCTTAGACCGGAAGAGGGTTGAGATGCCTCTAGGTATTCCCTGTGATCCAATCCAATCTCAGAGGGTTCCAATAACCATCTAAAATCAATCGACACTCACATCACAGCCTAAGAGAGTGTACTTACCATGGCATCGTACTGTCTCCTAAAGACTTCGAGCAGTCACAATCAACTCCGGTTGGGAATACCTACGATCCGCCTTATAGCTCGACAATCTCAAGCAGTGACATATAGGAGATGCCACCTCGATCTGCTTCAGGTTCAACAATCGCACCGATTCGTGGATTCTTAATAAACCATCGTCTTATTTTAGTTTTTACAGACAATCTCAAACACATCAAGCATCACCCAGTTCACCAGGAAAATAATTAAGCTATGCAGGTAATTCAACATGATAAAATGCATGAGTAAACAATGAAATCTAAATGCTTATTTCCTTATTCAAGCATGCCATAATTGAGTAAGTCTAAATGCAAGATCATGTCCTGAACTAATTATGCATGGATTAAATAATTTATCATACATCACACATCATTCAAATAAGCCAAACAATTTCAATCAATTTCCTAATAAAATTCTAATAACCTAGAACTATTCAATCAAATGCTTTGAATCTTAAATCTATGTAATACATATGATCAAGGAAGTCACGCCCACCTGATACTTTCGATCTTCAGGACTCCTTGCTTTCCTTCGAGCAATCTTGTACTATAAATGTACAAACCTGAAATTTACCACTCAATAATGTATTCTAAATTTAAATGATTTCTAATTTAATTAAGAAGTCTAAATATTAGTTTCCACTAATTTAGAATTATTCTTAATTTCTAGAATTTTGTATATTCTAATTAATATAATTTCTTAGTTGTCTGAATCTCCTTAATTTAACTTAATAATTTACTTGTAAGCTTGTTCATAAAATTAAATTTCTAATAATTGAATCTTAAAAAATTTACAAAATTTATTAATATCATAATTAATTTAGTTACGAACAAAATAAGACTTCTAAATATTATAAGTTTAGTTTCAGGGCTTAAGGTTTCATTTTTGTTCTCAGGAAATATTTAAATGTAACACCCCGCCTCCCAAGTCCCATCTTCCACGTCATCTGACGGTTCAATTCTATTTGATCAAAATCTTGGGATGCCCTGGAGACGGGCCTGTGCTACATTTTCTTCTTCTTAGACCCAATTGCATTAGAGTTCATGTGTACATTAGTCTATGTACAAAAATAACATCATAATAAAGTAGATTCTTCATTTGATCATTTAACAATTTCAGGTACAATATTCCATTACAACGAAAAGTAAATTTAAAACTG